>PVJA010008909.1:32935-62727 GCA_004027025.1 Myocastor coypus | reverse complement strand
TCCTTGACCAGAAAATTTGGGACACCTCTGAGTTATAGGATATTACTGCACAGGTTCTCTTATATCCTGGGTCTTTATTGACCTTGAAGGGCTAGGGCCAAAATATTGGCTATCCTTATAGCCCTTCTTTTTCTCCAATTTTTGATCTGTTAACTTACATTCTTAACCCTCCAGCAGAAAAGCTTTATGATACTATTACTCTATACCATAGGAACTTGAGCTCATCATCAGTGGCTTTCTGAGTATCAAATATCTTTGACTTAGCTAGGAAATGATATTTTCTGACCATCATTGATATTCTAATAACTTTCCATAAAATGTGATATAAGCAGTTTCACAATTTTGACACAGATATTTGGAAATTGAAGGAAATACCAAAGTCAATACCTGTTAAGACTATGATATTTGGCCCAGTCTCTTATTTTCAGGTACTACTCTTGAGAGACAGAATGACAGTAACTGAGTTTACACCAGAAGCAGTACATATCAAAAAGACAAGAGTGACATGTATTCCAAACATAGTTTTAGCATTACAATGTGCTATAATCAATATGCTGAACTTTTTGAAGGTTCTTGAGACCAATATCTGATTCATCCTGTGTACATAAGTGTATGGTTTTGCTATTGATATGTTTTCTCCTTTATCTGCTTCCAGTCACTTCATTGTTTAATCCATAACACATTCAGCTGTGTTATGCCCTTAAGTTCTTGTTTTCTTCTTTAAAGTTCTTATATTAGGGAGACTATATGATATTTACACATATAGGTCTGGTTTATTTCACTAATGAGTACATGTTCAATATACATCCATTTAACAATTCCTTACGTAAACTTTTTTTTATAATTAATAGGTACATTTCATTTGAAAACAATTCACACAATGAGGGAATTGATACTTAAGAAATATAAAACATGGAGATGCCGCCCAGGCCTGGCATGTGTGTAAGAGATCTTTCGTGTCTGCTGTATCCTCTCCACAATCACCCCAGGACCAAAGTGTGAGTGAGACCTTCTACTCTGCACCTGCCTGATCCCGTCAGAACCCAGTCAAACCCAGTTTGTGTGTGAAACCTGCTCTGCACCTGCCGGATCCCCTTCAGACCTAGCACAGGCCCAGAGTGTGAAACATTCTGCTCCACACTGCCAAACAATCCAAAACCAGCACAGGTCCAGCGTGTGTGCGAGAACTGCTCTGCGCCCACCAGATCCCCCTCTAGGTCTGTCGTGAGTGTGGTTCACTCCCAAGGGCTATACCAGGGAAATCTGAGCACAGCAGCCAAAACCAAACTAGGCACATCTAGACGAGTTCAAACTTGGTAGATCCAGACCAGGTAAGTTGAGACACTTTGATAGACTCAGACTTCTGAGAATATCTTCTTTCTTTTTCTCCTGATTTATGGAAGGGGTAACAGGAAACCAGGTGAACTAATTTGCCTGGAAGACCCCAGGTACATCAAGTGGAGGTGATCAGGCAGAACTTAGGGGAACTCAATTAAATACAAATACACAATTTAATAAGTTCTTAATCACACAAACATAATGTTTGTTTTTACTGTCTAAAATACAAAACCATTAGTTACAAAAGTTTGTCAACTGCTAAATATAACTACCCATTATTAGCGTTCCTAACTATAGTTCTGTAAATACAAAACTATAGCTGCCTTAACCATATAGTCTCTCTTGGGTAAGAATTTTGGTAGGAGCTAAGGATATAACTGCATCAAAGCTTTACACCAATGGTCAGAGGACAGCACTATACAAAATGACAGAGAGGAACAAAATGCAATCTCATGTGCTGAGCCCACCCAGAACAAATACAGGAGAGAATAGCATAGAAGAAATTGAACTCAAACAGCTGAAATCTGAATTAATAGCTTCTGAAGGAAAGAAACAACTGTAAAAAAGCACAGGGGAAATTAGATAAGAATTAATCTCTGAATTAAAAATGAAAGGAGAACTATAATGAAACAATTAACTGTTTCTCAAGAAGACACTGACAAAAATTGGAGGGGTATAGAAATATGATAGAATCCTTCAATGAGCATTATAGGAAAGAAATAGATCACCACGAAGCAGTTTCAAAGAAATATATAAGAAAATAAAATGTCAATCAAAAGCTATCAAAACTGTTTAAATGAAAGTGAAGACAAAGTTTCAGATCTTGAAGACATCATTGCAGCTAGTGAAAAGGTAAGAAAGGATGTCTCAAAGACAACTAGGAGGGGAGTGACTTCCTGTCCACGTGGCCCACCCAACGGACCAACCTCCCCGACCTACAGCTCTGCCTAGCCACACAGGAGCGACTTTCTGTGCCACAGGGCCCACTACACCTATCTCCACCTTCTCTGCACCCATCCCTACCAGGTATATAAAAATGAAATAATCAGTCCGAACTTTAATGAACTAAATTAAATACAGACTCTCAATTTAATATCAACTGAGCTATACCGACATAAAGTTTGCTCTTATATAGATTTAATGTAATCACTATCAAAACACCAACAACGTAATTTGCAGACCTAGAGAAATCATTTCTACACTTTACTGAGAAGGAGAATTGACATAGAATAACAAAGGCAATCTTGGGCATCAAGGACAAGGCAGGAGGCATTACAGTTCCTGACTTGATATTGGATTACAAAGTTACTGTGATGAAATTGACATGGTATAGGCAAAAAAAGTAGACCTCAGGATCAATAGAGTTGATTAGAAGATGGAGAAGCAACTACAAACACATTCACCTACCTTGTCTTGAAAAGGAGACTAAACATGCATGTTGGAAGAAAGCCTCTTTAACAAATGGTGTTGGAAAACTAGCTTTCTATATGCCAAATACGAAGATTTGACCCAGTTCTGTTACCATGCACTAAACTAAATTCAAGATGGATTAAAAATCTAAACATTAAAACAGAAACAGTAAGTCTCCTGGAAGAGAAAGTAGGAGAAGATCTTGAAGACATAGGGGTGGGCAAACAGTTCATGACCAATAATCAAATTGCATGTGCAAAACTTGAAAGACAACAATTGGGACTTCCTCTTGTTGAGAAGATTTTGCATGTCAAAAGAAATCACAAACATAACGAAAGACAATCAAATATTTGGAAAAAATCTTAACTAATGAGTTCTCAGACAAAGGTCTTCTCTCTAGAACTTATAAAGAACGAAAAAAACAGTAGGGCTCCAGAATTTAAGTACCCAATCCTGAAATGAGCATCCAAAATGAAAACACACTTCTCTGAGGAAGAAATACTAGAAGCTAATAAATTTATGAAAAAATGCTCGATATCACTAGTCATCTGTGAAATGGAAATTAAAACAACACTGAGACACCATCTCACCCCAGAAATAATGGCTATCATAAATAAATCAACCAATAACAAATGTTGGAGAGGCTGTGAGCAAAAATGAACCCTCCCCCGCTGCTGGTGTAAATATAGACTGGTGTAACTCTTATGAAAATCAATAAGAAGACTCCTTTAAAAACTAGGACTGCCTGTAATCCCAGCACTGGGGAGGCTGAGGCAGGAGGATCGGTGTGAGTTCGAGACCAGCCTGGGCTACAAAAGTGAGCTCAAGGCCAGCCTCAACTGCATAGTGAGACCCTGTCTCAAAAAGACAAAAAAAAAAATAAATAAATAAAAAAAAATAAAAAAAAATAAAAAAAATAAAAATAAAAACTAGGACTAGAAATACCATTCATTCCATCTATCACCATACTGGGAATTTTTCCAAAATAGCTCAAAACATCATACTGTAGAGATATAGCTCCACCTATGTTTATAGCAGCTCAATTGTGATAGCCAAATCTTGGAAACAATGAAAATGTCCAAACCCTGAGGAATAAATTAAAAACATGTGGTGTTTTTATACAATGGAGTATTCCTCACTTCTACAGAATAATAAACTCAAAGCCTTCATATATAAATTGATGCAACTTGAAGATATAAGTGAAATAAATCAGATCCACATGTGTAATTGTTGCAGTCTCCCTGGTGTAATTGCTAGGATTTGTTTTTCTCTTTAATCTTTGGCACATTTCTATTAAATACAAATGTCAAGTCTTAATTTCATTTCAATAATGTTTTGCTTTTGTAAAAGATAATAAATCTAATAATCCTTGTTGTTCATGTATACTTGATGAGCTGATACAGAGATGAAAGTTATTCTCCTAAGGATAAAAAAGAATAAATGAATATCATCTTCAAAAAAACATATTCCACCTTACATCTTGAATTTTTGTTTTAATAATATAGCTCCAAAAGAATGAGCTGCAATTTCCATGATTTATGTCATTCATGTCTAGCATTTTCTTGTTGATGGTAGAGATTCTAGAAGAGTGTCAAGTATCAGATGATTGGCTTGTCTAAACATCTTCTAACATGTACCCCAGTGCAAAAAAAACTTGTTTTTGTGTACACCACTATCTGCTCTGTCTGGTTAACTTTTTCCCACTTTTGAGCAGTTCTTTGTCAATGTCTAGTATGATGTTCTACATTCTTTTAGTATATATATATATATATATATATATATATATATATATATATATTAACTTGTCTATCAACTCATTAGAAATGATATTGGGCTTTTGTGCCTTTAATGCATTGTACAGCACTTAATATTTAGTAAATGGTAGACGAATATCTTCTGAAGAAATAAAAGAACATATGAGGAAAAATAACGATACATCAATACACTTCTCAGGCAAGAAAAGTGAAGTTTTAGCAGTTCATGGCTCAATAATAAAAATCACTATTTTCTTCTTTGTTAAGAGAAAAACTTTTTGATGGATAACCCATGTTATCAGACACACAAGATTTAATCGACTAAACAGCATTTAGTGCCCAACGAACTATGTGGCTGAGATTATTTTTAGAAAAAATATTGCAAGATCTTTTATTTTTAACCCAAAACCTGAAACAACAGTTCTTAAACTAATGAAAGTGGGATCATTTTGGTAAGACATAGTCTATGAAATTATAAGATGCTTCCTAGATAAAAATTTCAGCATTTGAGTAAAAATAGAGAATTGAGTTTTAATAGATGCTTTCTAACCTAGAAATTAAGGTTATAGAGCATAACAAAAACATTGTCGTGCAGGTCCTGGATAAATGGTTGACTAGGATGGCCTGACACGCAATGTAGACGCTTTCAGGGAGGCCCCATTTTCCTTGTTTGCAGAGGGTGGCTTCAATCATTACCATAGTGTGTCCAATTGCATTGTTCCACCTGACAGGAACTGTGAAGACTTGGCTTTGGTGGCCAGCCACATCAGCTCTGCCAGTGTAGGTCATAAGCTACCTGTGTTCAGAGGTTGACAGATCTGTCTTATACCTCTATTTTTCTCTGCCAGATTATATATATATATATATATATATATATATATATATATATATATATATATAAAAATAATATACATTATATATAAATATATATACACATATATATGTATATGTATGTATGTGTATATATATATATATATATATATATATATATATATATTTGGTACAGGCTCTTGCTATGCCACTTAGACTTATAGTGCTCTTCTTGTCTCAGCCTCTGAAGTGCTGGGATTACAGGCATGTGTCACCATGCCCAGTTTTGGGATTTGCACAGCAGCACCTGGATTCTGGGCCCACAAGCCATGCAGTACTAGGGATTAAAGTCAGGTCCTTATCTTACCAGGCAGGCATTTAGACAGCACAACTGAGATCGCTTTTAACCTCCCTACTAATTCCTCCCACTGAATTTCACGGAACCCTGGTGAGGAAATGCCTCTTCTCCTCCTTTGCCTTTTTCCTCCTTTTACTTTCTCTGTCTCTCCCTTCCTCCCTCATCAGAAAACGTCACCCTCTCCTTAACTCCCATGAATGGGCACTTCCTGAGCCCCTCAAGGTGGTTCATCATGATCCCCGCAGCCAGGGCTCCATCCAGGCTCATAGGATTGGCCACAGCAGGCGCTACAGCAGTGGATGTGGCCATGAGCAGGAAGTGCACTGGTCAAAGATCACACAAGGACGTGAGACCAGCTCCTCCGGTTGTTGATCTCCAGCATCATGGAAAGTGTAATGTTTTCATTTGAATTATTTTCCAATATCAAAAGATTTTGGAGTTTTCAATTAAACAGAATTTCTAGGTTCTCTTCAAAATTAGAACCCAGGTGGACAACGCACCTATAATCCTGACTGGCAGGTGTTGTTCTGAGAGAGTGGTAGTTATCTCCTTAAATGAAGTTTCTGTATCTGCTTGTCTACAATATGTACTATATTCTCCCATTTCTGTTTTTTTTTTTTTTTTTTTTTGACAGCCGCTTTCTATTTACTATCTTATTTCACTCTTTTCTATTTATTTGCATTTATTCTTAGGCCTTGTTGGCATATGATTTGAAATTCTGACCCAGACATGCCCAGTGCCATCATTCTTCCATGATGTTGCCGTTTCCAGCTTCCTAGCTGCAGTCCCCTCACTCTTCTCATGTTCAGAACACACGTATGCGTTTTTAGGGTTTCATGAATCCATTGCTATATTCTGAGCTATCTTTTCCTAAGCTGTGTTCTGAAAGTACATTGTTTAAAAAGTTATTAACATGTATTCCTCCCCAACAGACGTACTTAAAGATAATAGGAAAATGAGGGTAAGAAAAACTGAATAGGTTTCGAAATGGATTTGATGTTTTCAGCTTGAACTGTGAATCATCTAGAAAGAGAAGCTTGCAGAATTTCCTGATTTGTTAAAACATGACTTTTGCATTATTTCTTATGGACTGTCTTCAGAAGAGAAAGGCTTCCTCTGTGCTCTTTGTTTTATAGATCAGCAGTCAAAGGGCTGAGAAAAATAGGCAATGCCCTACCATTTGTGGTGACATCGACTTCGTTTTTGATGATCTCTCAGTCTATTGTCTTCCCTGCAAGCTTAGTGATATTTTTCTGCACTTTGTTCAATTTACCAGCCGTATTTGAAACTACTCTACCTAATGCATTTTAGGAGTGATTTCCTGCAAGTGCAATATAGAGGGCAAGAGGGTCAGCTGACAGTCACCTTTGGAGTCTACAAGTTTTAAAACTATACATATCTTATCCTTGGATCTTCCCATAGGCATGCTCATTATTGAAGCTTCGAGCATTCTCTTGTGTATGTGTGACTATAAGTGTCTTTATTCTCTTCTTATTATTACTACACATATTTAAGTCTAGACAGACATTTACTAGACAATCATCTTTGTCTTCAGAATGAGGGGCTTTGGATAAACCTTTCCCTCATAGTAAAGCCCTTATTATTGTACTCATCAGGAAAAGCAAATGGACTGTGGGACAAGGCCTTTGATAGAAGAATCAGCATTCCAATCTTAGGGGACATCAGGATTTATCCTGAGCTGCTAAATCAAAGCTTTCCTCCTTGGAAGCTGATTTTACAATTTCACAGTTGTGATTTAGGGACTACATCTGAAATCATGTGGACTTCCCTCTATGAGGTAGTTCTTTTCTAAATGCTATTCCTTTTCTCCTGTCAGTTAGGATGATTAATGAAACAAGGCTCTGTTAGTAGTTTCCTTATGGGAGGAAGAGGTTGAGCATCAGGGCAGGTCCTTCCTGAGGATGTGCTGCAGTGCTCCTGGATGAGGTGCCACTTGCCCTGTAAGTGATGACTTGTTGCTTTGGCAGTCTGTAAGGAAGAGGAGGTCTTGCTTCCTTTCAGCCATGCATATCAATCCCCATGTCTATGTGACAGAATGTTACAGGACATAAATATTGCAGAGTGGGTGTTGCTCTATTATTTACTTCTTCTGAAGAGAAACATTGATCAAATTCAGCATATCTGTTCTGGTGATTTATTATTCTATTTTATTTCCTTACAAGAGGATTAATGATTGAGGTAAAAGTCTGTTAGACTCTTGAGGAAAAATACATATATATGCTGCTTGTTTATTACTAAACCAAAAGAATGCTAAATTATAAATGTTACATTGGTTTTTAAAAGAACTTTGAGCAGGAAGTTCCAAAGTTCCCCAAAGTGTGCTGCCTGAGGCTTTCTCTCTGTCTCTGCCTCTGTCTCTTCTTCTATAAAGTATAAAGGTTTGAGCTCTAAATTCACTGTTGATGTCTAAAGCCTATAAACAAATATAAACTCTGTGGAACTCTGGGTTTCTACCAAGAAAGAATGATTTCAATATGAGGCAACAAGTGGGACTTAGGAAGGCCCTGTATCTTAAGAGATCCTATCAGGGCAACCAAAACCAACAGTGAAAGGTAAAGCAGAAAGGTCTCATGTTTTAGTTTGTTTTTTTAATAGCAGTCAATGAGTCTTTTTTTTTTTTTTTATAGCAGTCAATGCATCTTTTTTTTTTTTATCTTTTTATCTTTTGAGATAGGATCTCACTATGCAGTTCAGGCTGGCTTTGAGCTCACTTTTGTAGCCCTGGCTGGTCTCCAACTCGCACTGATCCCACTGCTTCACAGCCAATGAGTTTTAATCTATCTTATTTTGTTCCTTAAGATATACCCTCTAAGACATTTGGGGTGCCATAGTAAATACAGACTGAAGGCACCCTACTTATTCTGTCTGTATATATACTTTTTAGTCTCAAATGAATTTGAGTTCTTGAATCCTCAAATCTATCAACTACTTTCTAGTTTCTCTTCCTTTCCTATCTATTCTAAACTTTATGTTTAATCTTTAAACTCTGCTCTACAAACATCTTTAAGTCCTTGTTCTTCTGGTTTTCTCTCTGACCTGGTCAGGAAGAGCTCATTCCTCCTCCAGTTCTTTAATTCTACTCTCCTGGTTTTTTATACTTCAATTTTTGTTATCTCTTATAAAACAAACACATAAATAAGCAAATGTCATGATTTTGTGTATTTTACCACTACGTACTCAAGTCTCTTAGCTTCAATAGGACTAATTATGGATAATGTGACATTTCACATGGACCAGCAGACATGTTGCCATTCTTCTTAACAGGGATTCTAATCCTCATCACTGTCCTATATCATTCTCCACAGCACAATCTGGAAGCTCACCCAGCTGTAATGCTTTAGAAATCTGGCTCATCCCAGCACTTATAGCAAAATTAGTAGTACAATTCAATAGTAAATTATCTGAAACAGAAATCAGGGTAGCAGCCTCACTTCCAATGGCTTAATAAAATAAAACAACTGAGAATAACTATAACCAAGGAGACAGAATATCCCTGCCATGCAAAATATTAAGCAATGATGAACAAAATCAAAGAGGACACTTGCGTAAACATTTAGACATCTCATGTTTATGGACTAAAGAAATTACTATTAATGATTGCTAGGCTTCTCAAAGTAATAGATTCAATAAGTATAAAAATACTAATATCCTTCCTCAAAGAATTTGAAAAAGTCTTAAAATTTATACCTATCTCACACACACACACACACACCCTGAAAAGTTTTAGACACCTTGAGTGAAAGAGTAAAGCAGGAAACATAACACTACCAAACTTCAAAATCTGCTATACGCAATTGAAATAACATAGTAGCACAAAAGCGGGTACTTACAGAACAAAACAGAAAGGCTGAAAGTAAAGCTGCACCTATAGCGAGCTGAAAGTTGACAAATTATTAACAAGATGCATGGGACAATCAGAAGCCTTTCCAGTGCACTATGCTGAGAAAATCGCATAGAACTAAATACTTGTTCCTCTCCCACTACAAAATTCAGCTCAAAATGGATTAAAACTTAGATGTAAGAGCTAAAAATATGGAATTACTAGAAAAAACACAGAGAGACACTTCAAGACATTGAAATAGGAAAATATTTATTTGGATTAGACCGCAAAAACACGGGGAATACAGGAAAAAAACAAGTGGGGATAGTTCATGTGAAAAGGCTGCTCTACAGCAGAGAAACCAACCATAAAAGTGAAAAGAACCTAAACAATGGGAGGAAATAGATACAAGTTACATGTCTGATAAATATTCAGTATATACAAGTAATTTCAGAAATTCAATGAAGTAAATAAATAAACAATCCAATTAAAAAGGCAATATATCTAAATAGATACTACTGAAGGGAAGACATAAGAATAACCAATAGAGGTATGAAAAATACTCAGCATGACTAATCATCAGGAAAATATAAACCAAAATCACGATATAATTTTACCCAAATAGGAATAGGTGTCAAGAAATGAATAAATAAGTGTTAAAGAGTTGTAGAGGAGAAGAAAGCTTTGCATCATGTTGGTAGAAATAGAAACTGGTATCATCAATATAGGACACAGCATGGAGGTCCCTCAAAAAATAAATACTAGAACTCCAGTTTATTTCAGCCATCCTTCTACTGTATGTACATCTAAAGGAAAAGAAATCAACCCATTAAATAATCTATTCTATTCTGATTTGCATTTCATAAAGCACAATTGCTAAGAAAATAATGAAACAATTGATAATGTCTAACACTGATGCAGTACATATATACCATGTTACATTATTCAGCCTTGAAGAGTCCATTTCTGACCATATGGATGGAAAAACAAGCCAGACAGTGAGACAAATTGTGCACGGTTTCATTCATCTCTAGAATATAAAAACCTAGATTCCATAAGAGGTGAGAGCCAGGAGTCCAGGTGGAGCAGAAGGCAGGGTGCAGTGGGCAGGGGTGAGTCAGTGCAGCCCTAGTGAAATGGGAGCTCTAGTGAAATGGGAGCCAGAAGTTTTGCTGTACTAGAGCACAGTAAGACAGACACAGCTGGCAAAAATACTCTACGTATCTAAAAAAACCTAGAACGAAGGATTTTGAGTAGTTTCACTATGCAGAATTGATCAGTGCTGGAGGAGACAAACTTAACTGGATTTAAGTATTAAACAATGCTTTCGTGTCTACTGTAATTGCAATGTACCCCAGCATGATGTACAATTTTAAAAATACCTTGAATAAGAAAACCCCACTTCCTCCTATTCACTAGAATTGCTTTGTATATTCCTGTAGTTACAAGTCCATTATGAAACAGTCACAGTGATCAAATGAAAATAATTTGTTCGGTTTTTCCCTACAATAGTTTCTAGGTTATCTCTTCAGATCTTATTCTCTGCCTAAGGACCTGGTCTTACATGATACACACAGATAACATACATTCTTTTCAACCAAACTTCTTCTAAATTTCATCTGAATATACTCATTTAATTTCAAGAATATAATCATACAGGAATATGAAATCTAACAGCAGCAAATTCGTATAATAAAATCTTACAATATTGCCAGCTGTAGAACAATCCTAATTGTGTGCCTTGCCAAGATGATATCCATTTTATGGTGTTTGCTCCAGTGGGAATCTAGCAACTGGCCCATAAAACAACCAGCACAGTTATAATGCCCACTGTGAAAAGCCAAACATAATTTCCTATCTGTGATATTCACACTCCAGTGACTTCAATCTTACCTAAGATCTTTGCTTTTGTCTTGCATAACTGAAAGGCCATGGCTGGTAGCATATTTTTATCTTTTGCTGGCTCCCATATCTATGAAAAGCATTTGAAAGGGGAGAATAATTGGCTTCTGATAGAGCAATTATGATACCAGTGTACCCACTGGATGACACAGCTTCTACAAGTCACATCCTTAAACTAAACTTTAAGACGATCTCTAAATTTCTTATCACATAAGTAGTCAATATCTCACATTTTACCTGATAATTAAGGTCATCCCTATAACCCAGCATAAGCTACTGATTCCCACATTACTCCTTGTTCCTAGGATCTGACCTTCCTTTCTCCATAGGTCTGTATTCTTCGCTTCCTTAAAATTCAATGTCCACTAAAGTTTGCCGGTTGCGTCCTTAGCAGCCGTTCTTCCCTTTTCCCCTTCCAATAGATTCCCATTACCAAGACAGGTGTTCCTGAGGCATTTAATACCCCAACCCCATGGCACCAATTGCACACATGCTTTCTGTCTTGTCAGTCACAGTGATTTGCTCAGATGTTCTCCTGGGACAGTGGTGACAAATCTGCTGTCTTAGTCACTTTTTACTCGTTGCTGAGACAAATCTGCAACACTCAAAATGAAGGAAGGAAGGGTTTATTTAGCTCACAGTTACTGGAGGTTTCAGTCCATATTCGGCTGGCCCAAGGCTGAGTGGAGCAGAGCAGAGAGCATCCAGTTCATGGCAGCAGAACAGCAATAATGGCAGCAGAGTCAACTGCCAACCAGGGGAACAGAGAACAACAGCTTTAATCTGTCTCTCTGTCTCTCTTTATATTACATTCAGGCTCTCTGACTCACGCTATCCGCCTCAGGCTACACCCATAATCCCAGAAGTACTTAGAATACATAACCCCAGGGATCATGGTTCAAGTCTCAAATTCTATATCAGTACTAAAACACATAATCCAAGTGACTCATGAGTCAAGTCTCAATCTATAAAAGTCCCCACCCAATGACTGCATGAGGCTTTCGGGGGACAACTAGACATAAACCATGACATGTGTGAGCTACAGCAGGCACACAGAGCTCTCTCTATGGGCACAGGAGCCAAGTCACTCCTGGACAGTCTTGCCATACAGCATAGGACAACACTTGTTTTATTCTAAACTAAAGCCACATTGTTCAGGTTTTATTGCAGTATTGTCACTTTCCAACAAATGAATGACTTTGGGGTTTCAGTTTGGGTATTTGATCACTCAAAAGTTCAGTAGCACTGAACTGGCTAATGTCTTATGAAAACAAGAGTATATAAAACATAAAATTCTGTGATCATTTTTTATTTCAGAAGAGGTGTCTTAATTTGTTGTCAAAACATCGAGGTAACACATTGATAGCTTAGTAGCATAAGTGCCTGTCCAGCAAAAACACAAAGAGAAGCCAAAAAGTATCAAAACTTAGAACCAAAAATGTAAAGTATGTTTTATACGACCCGTGCTGTAAATGCCATACCATGCTCGGGAAGCCTTTCTCCTGGAGTCCACCTGACTTTCATTGTGTCTATTCTTCCATAGATACACCATCATCTATACTGACAGAAATTGGTTTTTGGTTTTCAGAATGTCCCTAGTTTCCAAGCTTTAACAGACACAAAGGAAATCTATTTTTTTTTCTTTTAACAATTACTTATAAATTCTTCCCTAAAACTTCAGTCAGGAAATTGCTGACAGATGTCCACAAAAGAAGAAGCAGTAGGGAAGATTAATTTTGTTTATATATAATGCTTAGGAATATGCATGTCATGGTTAGCAAATTATCTAATATCCTTGAAGTTACATCCAGGTACTATTGAGTTTCCTGGTTTCTTAATCATTTTAAATTTTGGGTCATATTGAAACCACTAATATTTAGTGTTTCATTGCTTTTTTCAATTCCATGTTTATCAAGTACATTATTTTTCCTTGAAATTTTGGTGATGACTTGCATTTGTATGACACTTATAAAATGATAAATATTGGTTACAGCTAAATGCAAAAAAAAAATCAACTGTAATTTTATTACCTATTTCCACAAATATTAAGCATAAGGAAGGAAAGTTGCAGTGGAACAGTTATAATGATCATAGAAAATGTTACATCCAATAGTCTAAACCCAGTTTGTCAACTTTAATAGCAAAAATATTTCCTGAATTAGCTCGATATTTCAATGATTTTACTGTATACTTGCATAAAATACAAGGTGACAGACAGCATCAGTTTCTGAACCTAAAATCCAATTGTAACACAGACACTCTTCTTCAATCCTTAATATTTCTTCTTAAATTGATGTAGTCATTGAATAAAGAATGGATAGAATGTAATGCTATCATTTTCCTTAAAATATTCATTATGTTTTAAGTCATTCATCTTCAATTTCAAAGAATGCTTAGTGTGATCAACATATTGAACAAGGTCAGAGACACTGTATTTGATCTTGTTGATCACCAGCAAAGTGCTAGCATTGTTACCACTGAATGTATGTACACAGTGTACTTTTGACTCAGGCGGTATAGAACCATGGTTAAAAGCAAACAGTAGACATGTTTATCAAGAACCAGGTAGATAACCAATTTGTGTGTGTGTGTGTGTGTGTGTGTGTGTGTGTGTGTGTGTGTGTGTGTTACTTGGGATCAAACTCAGGACCCTGAGCTGGCCAGGCAAGCACTTATTCTCCTGAGCTATCTACCCAACCCTCATAGCCAATTTTGGATGGAGTCCCTTATGTCTTTAGAGATATGAAAATAAGCTTCAGATACTTTTACTTGAAGTAATGGTTTTTAATCAAGTTTATAAAAACAAACTTTACACATAAATGTGTCCGGCAAAAGTTTACGCACTACATTATATAAATGAACATTAGCTTGTTAGATATGATAGAAATTACCAAAAGGCAAAAGTCATCGTAAACTAGAATACTTTAGAAAGCTTTGTGAAAATAGGACAATGTAGATAAGGAAAAGAGATGGACAAGGTAGCACAAATTGATGAATTATACAAGAAAGCACAAAAGCAATACTAAGATCTGTACAGGAGTTCAGAAAATCTCTCAAATTATATTTGTGGTAAACACAGGATGAAATATAGTCTTCCCACAAATAAAGGCAAAAGAGATTAGGGAGTTGTTTGCTTGTTTGCCTTTACTGTACCATTTAATATCTTACTGTCTTATCAACAGTATCCAGGCTTTTGTAAAAAACCATCACCCACAAGCATGCAGGAAAACTAAGTAAACATTTATAAGGTGCAGTTAGTTCCTTTCTTCCTGGTCTTGATTTTATTTATCCAATTAATTATTTAATCTTAACAAGGAACATTGCCTCCTAATGCTTGCTGCATCCCTTTGAAGCAATCAGCAGGGGCGGGAGGCAGTGTAGGAGATGAACTGTGCTCAGGGACAACAGAGGCATGGATAACTTGTGTTAAGTACCTCAGCTAGAAGAGCCTCAGTTTGGTAATAATAAAAAGTAATACATATTAATTATATTTTATGAATGGTTGTTACATAGAGGGTGATGCTCAGTTGTTCTCCATTACAGGCACAGGGAAAGGTGATCTAGATTTAAATATTTTCAAGCTGAATTATTTAAAGAAAGAGCCATACCTTCTCAGTTAGACTGTCCCATAAACAAGAATGGTCATTCATCTCTCAAGAATGTTTAAAGTCTTTGTTTATTTAGGAGCATAGAGTTCAAGATGGTCCTATAGAAAATCCTAGATAAATGACAGCTGGCATAGTCCCAAATAGTGTTTAGAAAGAGATTTATATCATTATTTTGTATTCTTGTTGAGAAGGATGCTTGACTCCCAATTTTCGAGTGACTAAGTACACCCTTGGTGACTAAGAGGCCTGGGATTTTCACACAGCTTATTAATAATGGTGACATCTCAACCCAGAACTGGGTCTTCAAACACCGAGGTCAATGATAAATTGTAGTTTTTCAAGGATTGGACTTTGAATAATTCTCTATAAGGACCTTTGAGTCATTAATGAAAAAACTGAGATCAGGATAGTAAAATTATAAAAATTTCTAAGGAGTACAATTTAAAATTTCTCCTCTACCACACCGTTTCCCACTAATAACTATAATTCTGCTGCCTCTCTGATAGATACAACGTACAGTGTGAATGGAGCTTTCTGCACTCAAGGTCTCCTCCATTACCCAATTAACATCACAGACACATGGGAAAGTGCTTCCTCCTGGTGCTTCTGAGGCTTTAGTGGTAGACTCAAGGAGTAGCACCAAGGCGTTGGCATCACTTGTCCCCCTCTCCTGCTTTCCAAGATGGAAAACCTACTGGAGTTACGGTGTCTGAGGTTGCTGGAATAGTGAGGTCAGAGGAGATATGGTCGGAAGTGAAAAAGAGATTTAACCAACATCTGCACTAGGAAGAACCTAGCGCTCCTTCTGGAAAGAAAGAATGTGGCAGAGGCTTGAGGGAGAGTGTGGTGAGGGAAAGACGTGGAGGTGTTCAGATTACCAGATGTAAGCATGCAAAATGGAAAATGCTATAAAAAATTTGAAAGGACAAGAAAGAAAACAACTAATTTGAACGCAACATCATACAATGCAGAAACCATGGTTGAATTCCTATTGATTCATTTGATGAAGTTCAGTATCATTTCTAATGTTTTTTTCTAATTTTTATTCTTTTTAGATTAAAAAATATGGAGAAGAGTTCTGTGACAAGAGGATCTCTTGGAAGAAAGATAGCTATAAAAATCTTTTAGAAACTTTTGCTTGTTTGTGCATTATTGTTGCTCTGGTGTTTTTTTTTTTTTTTTTTCCTGACTCTATAACACCCTTCAGAGGAATTTAGTGCAAATTTTTTTTCTTGCTCTTTACTACTTTAGAAATTAGAATTGTATTTAATACATTTGAAGTCAGACTTATGTTGTGGTGATGAATGGGATGATTCTATGAACACTTCACTAAAGTACTTACTGTTTAGTGCTTACATCTTTAAGTACTGATCGCTTGGAGAATTAAAAATTTGTATTTCAGTATGACAGTATTATGTATTTTGTAGCAATATCTTCATATTGAATACTAGAGAGATTCTATTTTCTGCTGTCCTTTTTTGAAGATGGAAAGGGAATTATGCTGTTTTCTTTTTAATTTTTTTTTTATGCTTTTGATATTTTGGTATTTTGCTCTCTGCATTTATTTTCCTGTTCAGTATGTGCACTGAACTTGAACCCAAGGCCTCACACAAGTGCGGTGAGGCCAGGCAAGCACTCTACCACTGAGCTACACACCCCCAGCCCTGTGAGGCAGGCTCTTGCTATGCTGACCAAGCAGCTCACTCTCTCACAGCCTTGCTTTCTTTACCAACCTCAAAGCGCCTGAGAAGGCAGACGTTATGGTTTGTGTTTAGCTGTTTAGCCGTGCTCCCAGAGACTCATACAGTCACAAGTGGCTTCTGGAGTTTGTAACTGGTTACTGAGTCTGTAGATGCTGCGCCTGCCCTGGAGCAGGTAATTTGCAATACAATGTAAGGAAGGGAGAGAGGTTAGTTAGCTGCTGGAGCTGCCGCCAGGCCTTGGAGTCAGCTGAGTAAGGACTGAAACTGCCAGTAACTCAGAGCTAAATCAACATTTCTTCCCTTCACTTTGAGTGTCAGGTATTTGTCCCAGGAAAGAACAAAGAGGAACTAAGACAACAGACATGCGCCACCATGCTTGGCCCTCTGTCCTTTACTATCTTCCCACTTCAGGACAGTGTTCTTGAGCTGCTGCTGCTACATTTCTGCCTAAGAGGTAGTTTCAGAATAAATCTATATTCTTTCCTTGTCATAAAACTCACAACTATTCAGATGCATTTCAACTCCTCATGCTTCCTACTGGATGTATGGCAAATGCACTGCATATATCATATTATTTTAAATTCCCCAGACATTTTTTTAAATTTCTCTCTCCATGTTCTCCCCCCCCCCTCTCTCTTATTTTCTTGTGTGGAGCTCTTTCCATCTACTCCTTGGGTGCAGTTGCTTTGTGTACACAGCTCATTTCATTCCCCTTTCCTGCCCTCCCTCCACTTCTTGAACTTCTTCCAATTTGAGGATGATCTATCTCACTACTTCCTACTACCTATTTTTTATTTTGATCTTTATTTAAAATTTGAATTTCCCATATAAAGGAAATCATGTGATATTTAAGCTCTGTGTTTGATTTTTTTTTTTTTTTTTTTTTTTTAACTTAATGTTATGGCCTCTAGATGTATACATTTGTCTACAAATGACCAAAAGTTTATCCTTTTCTATGGCATAGTGATACTCTGTTGTGTGTAGATTCATCTGTTAACATAAGGCTGCTTCAAAGATCTAGCAACTGTGAATTGTCCTGCTAGAAACATAGCTAGCATGTATCTCTGTAATATCATGGCTTTCACTCTTTTAGGAAGATACCTAGAAGGGGAATGGATGGTTCGAATGGAATTTTTTTTTTTTTTTTTAAAGTTCCATACTAATTTCTGTAGTGGTTGTAGTAGTTTATACCTCTATCAAAAATGTAAAGGGGTTCCTTTTGTCTTGGGGCCTCATCAGTACTTGCGATTACTTGATTTATTTCTGGGGTACAATGGAATCCTCATGTTTTTCCTTTTTTTTTTAGGGCAGTGGTGCCGAACCCTCCTGTCTGTTTCTTTTACCTATTATATCATTTTTTGCTTTCCATTTGCTTTCCTCTTTTTATTTGATGAATATAACCTCCAAAATGTAAGTATCATTTATGTTTTCCTTCCTGCATTCCCAGAACACAGGGAGGCCCTTCCTTTTTTCTATAATGTAAGGACTTAGGCACATCACTTGTCATGAGATGAACCAAAACATCTGACAGAGATTAGTTTTTTTTTTTTTTTTTTTTTTTACATAGAACAGAACCTGGCACACAGAAGGTGTTATTTAACATTTTAGAGAATTAAATTGAATTAGATCTTTGTTAAAGAAACTTATCTAACAAGGAAAGTAATATTTCCAGGGATATAGCCCAGAGGCTTAAATGCCTGCCTAGGAAGTACAAGGTCCTGAATTCAATTCCTGGTACCAGAAAAAAACAAAATTAAAATCAGGATATTTGAGGCAAAATAGAAATCATTTACATATTGTGATCCTCCAAAAATGTCCATTCCCCACTTATGCAAATATAATGGTCTATTCATTGGAAGTAGAATTATTTTAAGGTTGGTCCTTAAAGGTGGAATGCAGAAATACTATTTACTAATAGCTAAGGTTTTTGAGGCTTTCTGTGGTAAATATTTGAGTGGGGGTTGCCAGTGAACAGGGGTAGAAGGAAAGAGAGCAGTCTTACTCTGAAATAACAACTCCTTTGAATTCTAAAATTCTCCATATATGAGTTATTGGTTAGATAGCCTATAGCAAAATTATATCAGACACCCTAATTGTTACCAATCAAAGGCTTTATTTATTTATTTATTTATTTATTTGCCTTTTTGAGACAGGGTTTCACTATGCAGTTCAGGCTGGCCTTGAGCTCAGTTTTGTAGCCCAGGCTGGTCTCGAACTCGCTCAGATCCTCCTGCCTCAGTCTCCCGAGTGCTGGGATTACAGGCGTGAGCCACCACGCCCGGCAAAGGCTTTAAAACCTCTAAGATTTGTTAATATGGACAAATCGATGGGAAGAATATGCCAGGTTATATGGTAAACTGAGAGAATAGGTTGGAGTTTATCTTATGTGCCTGTAATATCTCCACTGTACCTGCTTTGTCTAGATTTTGGTCTACTTTAATCTGTACTCTTTGTATTACTCCTTTACCTACTTGACCTTTCTGTTTAAAATTGCATCAGAGTATTTTAAAAATTTGTTTCTTAATCATCTTTTGGGGGTATTTTAAGGGCAGTTTACTTTTAAATACACAGAAAGCAAAGATATGTTTTACTTTCCCTGCTGAAACTCTGTACTTTGCAAGTGTAAGTTGGAAAGCTGTGGCAAAGTACCTGTGCCTTCTACTCCATATCATTTTGACCAGGTCATTACACATTTCTGTAGGTAACTAATCACCTAGTTATGCTGTCAAAGACACTGTGGCATGAACCTGATAACAGTTACGAAAGAACAGTCCTTCAGCAGACACTTACTGAGGGCAATTTTAGTTTGCTGCTATCTGTGCCTGAGCCAATAGGTTAGAATTTGCAAGTTGCCCTCTGTCGCAGACAAGCCAAGAACTAAAACCCTGTCCTGGAAGGTTTTGTTTTTCATCTTTGATGTTTCATTAGATGGCACAGGGACAGATTTTTTTTTATTTTTTATTTTTTTTTTTTGACTTTGGATTGCAGTAGTGATAGCAGGTCTCTTTCTTTCAATTTAAGTATAATTGAACTTGAGATTAGCTTTTCACAGAAACTGCTGAACTTTGTCATTTGTTGCCTACAAACAAATTCCAACTTCAATTTGAATAGCACCTTTCATATCAGAGCCCTAAATTGTTCCACAGTACACATCATCAATATTCCACAGTATGGAATCACTGAGCAGCGAATACAGTGACTTCACTATCAGTTCAAATAATCTACAGAAAACAACCACAAGTGGTAACCATGTCTTCATTGTTTACTATATAGCAAAACAGATTTGCTGTTTTCTGAATGTTTTATTTTTAAATCACTTTTAGAACAGGCTAGTAGAAACATACAAAACTGCTCCTGGACAAAATTTATATTAGTATCACTAAATCCAAATCCAGTAGTCAAACCCCTGCTGTATATGTACGAGTATGCCTGACATCTAAATAGAATCAATTAAGCATGTTTTCAAAACTAAGAATAGAGTTACTTTACTGGAAAATTAATTTATGAGATAACTGAATAATTAGTACCATGTGGGAATACATTTGTTCAAGCTGAGAAACAAGAAAAGTAATCTTAGATTTCCTTTCTCTCCTATCAAACCCAGTATTACCCTCAATGCTCCCTAGAATTTATATTATTTATTTCTATCATCACATCCATAGTTCTTAATTTTCAACTTGAACTATTTCAGAACTGGTTTTTGTTTTACTTTGCCTGAATATTCTGTCATCACAATGTTATTCATAATAAGTGCCAGCATGAATCTTAAGTAACACAAATGCACAGTGTCTCTCCACAGCTAAAAATAGGATTTTCCCTTTCCATTGGGGGCCAAGAAAGCTAGAAAATGGCTCAAATATGTACAGTGGGACAAGGCCTCAGTGCCTAAAGCAACCAAGCTACCTCAGTCCTGAAACAAGCATCCTAACTGGCTAATGTCAATGCTTTGTCACTAGGCAGCCTTGTGTCATGTGTTACTAACTTTGCACAGGTATAAAGGAGTGTTCATATTTTTTGCTAAGGGGTTCATCTCACCAAGCAGGCACCACCTAACCCAGCTCTGGTCTTCTTGTCTATTGTTTTCTCATTCTTGTTGCCATTTCTCCCCGGGTAGAATAGACCAAAGTGAGACCACGGATCCTTATATTTCTTACGTTAAGTATGGCAGTTTCTTGAGAGTGAAGCATTTGCTCCCTGAGCTGAGCACACCTGCTCTGACTGACAAATGTTACCTGAGACTTCTTGTTTACACTTGGTCATAGACCAGCTTGGAAGTCATCACTTTCATTCTTAAAATAAGAAAAAGCTATAGAAACTGAAAATCAGTGACTTCTCTTGAAGTCATCAGGAAGTTGAAATTGTAGGACAAACTGCTTCCCTCAAATCTGGAGAGAGAGAAACACTCAGAATTATAGACAAGATCTACACGTGTAAAAAAGAACCTGCTACTGTTGGAAACTGCTAGGAACAGGTAAGTGCTCATCTTGATGACTTTTAGGGGAGGTTGAATGAAGCAAGCAAGACGGGGTCCAATTCCTGGAGATATGGTCTTTGGAGGTGACCCTCACATTCTGAAATTTTAATATTTTCACTGTGAAGTTTTGCCAACAATCCTGATTGCTTTGAGTCAAAAGGAGCAGAAGACCATGGTGAAATACACCTGGAACGTTCCCTGTATGAGTGCTTACTCTCTAAGGGTAGAAAGAAGTTTCCATAGTTTCAGCCTATGTGGAAGAAGAACCATGCTGCTGAGCAAAGGCCCCTTTGCCCTTTTCTGTCACTGAAGAGAGAGAAAGCAGGAATAGGGAGATTAACCTTCTGCAAATAGGAAGATGAAGGGCAGAGAAGGGGATGTAAAGAAATTTAAATTGTGTTCTGTATATATACCAACTCTCTCTGAGTAATATAATAATTATGTATGGTAATCATGTACTGAAAAGATAAAAATGGCACCACAAAAATATTTTTTAATTTCAACAGTTTGAAGTTACCAGACATAACAAAAAGTTGAAATCAGCAGTTATTACATCATAAATGTTCTAAATGAAAAGATACACAATATGAAAAGATAAACAGAACATGTGACCAGAGAAAATCTCTGAGAAATAATTTCTTTAAGGCTAGAGATCAGATGATTTAACAGAAATGCAGATTGCTGTTGGTGGACTTCATGTGTAGAAGAAATAACAAGAGATCAAAAGTGGTCAGTGGAAGTTTTCTTTCTTTTTTTAAAATTTTATCTTTTTTTTTTTTTTTCTTGTTTCAGAACCTTTGTTTATTCACTCCTTTTTATGGCCGGCTTAGCCCACCCCAAGGGCAGGGCTGGTGCAGCATGTCGTGCTGGGGATCGAACAGCGGTCCCTGAAGCCGCCCAGGCTTCCCCAAGCAGGCGTTTTAGACCACTGAGCCATCCCGCTGCGCCCCAGTGGAAGTTTCGTAAACTGGCACTTAAAGGACATAATAGTTGACCTTGATCACTACTCTATCACAGCACAACTTTGGTGAAATGAGGAACAATTGCAAGGGTGTCACACTTGCATTAATGGCATGGGAAAATTAAAAGAAAAATTTGAAGTAATAATAGCCAGATAATTTTCCAAACTAATAAGACTCTAAGTAACAGATCTGGAAGTGCAGAAAATATCAAACAAAAAAAAAAAAAGAGGAAGAAGAAGAACAACAACAACAATAGAAACGAAAGCTTGGTATATTGGATTCAAATGGAAAAAGCTAAAACCTGAAGAAAGATCCTCACAGAAGCCAAAAAGGGGGTCTGGTGAGATGGCTCAGAGGTCTAAAGCTCCTGGGGCTGTGGTTTGATCCCTGACACCACATGCTGCACCAGTCCCACCCCAGTGGGGTAATAAAAAAATTCTTATTTTTAGAGGAACAGGATAAAAACCTACAAGAGAGTTGTCAGAATCCCAGTGCAGGTAGAGATTGTAGTGAAATCTTGAAAGCACTGAAAGAGTAGGCACCAGTCTAGAGCCCTATATTCAATGAAGTTATTCTTAAAAGTAAATGGAAATTAAAGACTTAATCAGAAAATAAGACCCAAAAGGAGTTATGAGCCAGCTGACTTTCAGTCCCCCAAACACAAAATTAAGTTCTTCAGGTAAAGGAAAACTGTTCTATGAGAAATTTGGGTCTGTACAAAAATTGTGGAACATCAGGGAGAGAAGAAAAGGAGCTTTTTAGATGTTATTATTCGCTATTGATTTAAAATGCAAATATTTGTTTAAAGCAGTAATAGTAACATATATGTAAGATTTGTACCACATTCATAGATAACATAAAGGACAAAACTGTCAAGGCTCACATTAAATATAAAGACTCAGTTTAAAAGTAAAGCTATGAAAAAAAATATATCATGCTAACCCCAAAAGAAAACAAAAATACTTCTATTTATTTTATTTTATTTTTTTATTCAAAATATTTATTTATTTATTTTAAATTTGACAATGGTTTTATTACACATTTTTATCATTGGATTAGTTCAGATTAATAGATATAGGTATATAAGATTGATCAAAAAATTAAACATTAACACTTTCAATAAGCATTACTTTTTTTTTTTTAACAGTTGACACGCTTCATATTGTCCTCACAATAGCTATACAGAGCACAGGGTGTGGGTGTGACACCTTCCAATTGATATTGGTAAGGAAAGAAAAAAAAAATTAGAGTTCTTATATTAGGGAGACTTCTATTTATTTTAGTTTGATCTGCATGACAAAGAAAATGTTCAGACATAGCAATGACCTCTGTAAAATGACAGATAATATCTTCCCCAGAAAGATATTATAAAATACATTATTACGTTACATATTTTATGTGCCATGTTTGATACATTGTGTCAACTTAGGTTTAGAAGTTTAATGAAGCAACTCAAGAGGGGCCAAAAATCTCACTTTGCAAATATCCTCATCTGGGGCAGACAGGAGAGTGTGGACACGGTGCTTGTGCTGCACCCACTGGAGGGCGGGTATCCTGCATACAGGATGAAGCAGCAAAAGAGGCTTCTTCTCACCTTTGCTTTGCTTTTGTCTGTTTTCTGTGTTCAATGAGCATGAAAGGTGCCTCTTTTCATGCCTCCCGCCTTGGAACCAGCTGAATAAGCCCTGAAACCTCTACAACCTGAGAGCTAAATAAACCTCTGCTCCTTAAACCTTGGATGTTGGGTGTGCTGTCTCACCAATGAGAGAAAAGTACTAAGGCAATATACTATATACTTTAAAATTTTATAATATTATAAAGTACATATTATAGTACAAAGTATCTATTATATTTATACTATAAACACATTCTAAAGTATAAAATATTTGAGAGAAAATGCATTAAAGGAGATATAAGCATCCATGTAAAGTTGAAAATATTGACACAGACCTAAACCAGCAGCACTTCTGCAGCCAGAGCCCGGCTTAGGACCAAGGGTCTCCATTGCTGCCGTGAAGTAGGCCTGAGTTAGGGATCCTCTTCTACTGCTCCACTTTAGGTTAGAGAAGTGACACAATGGAACCAAGTGAGCTATAAGTTACAAGAGTGACCTTCTTAACAGGAAGAATTGGAGCTACAGCAGCGCCTGTGGTGGTGACAGCCAGGAGAACAGGACCACCTGCATGCAGGGACCTGCGTCCTGTGGAGCGTGACCTTCTCCTCATCCGGTGACCTGCACCACATGGGAGGTGGTGGCAGTATTATCCTGGGAGGGCTGAATCGCTGGGGTGGCGGCCTAGGCCAGGGAGCCAGCACAGCAGTAGCGGTGATCTGCCCAGCATGGATTTGTCCTCCATCCGTGTGCTTCAGGGCTTTCTCAGCTTCATCTGGATTCTCCAACTCCACATATGCCTAGCCTTTGAATAGAAGAGGATGCATCCTTTCTACAGGCATATCAATCATTTTAACTTTCCATAGGTGGAAAATATCTTCATGAAGTGGTCCTTGTTCACAATTCTGGTAAGCCTCCCAATGTGCACTTTGGTGGGTTTAGGAAAAGGGCTTCTCCTTTTCCTGTCTTTTTCATCTCTTTTAGGTGGTTTGGTTTTTTTTTATTACTTTTAATAAGAAATAGCAATGTATAACAATGTGACAGTTTCAAAACATTAGTAGTACATTTCAGTATTTGACACAACGCACAATGTTGTCCTCCTATTAGTTATACAGAGCACAGGGTGTAGATGTTATAATTTTTCAAATGATTATTGGCGCAACCAAATTTCTTCTCATTGAACTAAGAGAATTATGTATACATAATTCAATGTTTGGTAATCGCAGTGGGTTGTTGGTAAAATTGGCAGTGTTGGAAGCTGTTGATTTAAGTCTTTTCTAGCTCAGCATTCTAATCTAGCTTTATGTCTACAAAGTCCACCCATTCCCACCCATCTTCTGAGAGTCGGTTCAGTGACAGAGCCTGTAGGAATGAGGAGTTTGGGAGCCAGCTTGGTAGCTCATCACGAGCCCCGCCCCCATTTCACTGGCTGTTCAATGATGGTCTTGCAGGTTATCTTGGCAACATATACATTGCTATTTGGGGGCTTTTATTGTACAGTCAGTGCCATAAAATTTGAGCTTTATAACTTCGTAGTATTTTAGATAAGGTTGTGTTTGTACATTATTGGGCAGAGTGGAATAAACCTAGGATTAGAATTGAAAAAATAAAATAAAAGTTGAAAATATCTGTAAATCTATATTAGTATTAGATCCATCACTCAAGCAGAAAATAAGTCAGGATATATACTAGAGATACCAGGTATATTGATGTAGTTGATAGATTTAGTGGAGTGTTGATAAAGTGCTCTATTAACAATAGAACAAATACGCCCTTCCAAGTGCACATGCATAGTGACAAGCTATCCTAATAGTGACATCCCCGCCATAGTGTGCATTCTGAAAAGTGTGAAAGTATGACAATGCTTCCAGTAGACATTTTCATCAAGAACAAAATTATACTGCAAGTTAAGAAATAAAGATAACTTCAAAATTGCCAAATATTTGAAAATTAGAGAACATATATTTAAATAGCACTTGTGTCAAAAGAGAAATACTAACACAAACTAATTTTTTTTATTGTGAATGTTGTAACCTACCAAATAGATGAGATACATTAAAGCAGCACACAAAAAATATTCCATAGCATTCAATAATATACAAATCAGAAGAGAAAGAAGATCAGCATTGATACTTGAAGATTCGACCTAGTGAAACTAGAAAGCAGGGAACAGCAACCTCTGACAAGCAGGGGAAGGAAATAATAAAAAGTAGAGGAGATACCAATGACATTAGAGAACAGAGAAAGTTGGTGTGAACCAAAATTAGTTCTTTGAGAGTGCCAGCACTGATAAGACTGAAGCAAGGTTAACAAAGGAAGAGCAGACAAAAATTGCCAATGCCCCTGAAGAGTCAGCACTAATGCGGTACAAGCCTTAAAATAAAAAGAGTATATAAAAAATCTTGCAACAGGAGCTGGGCGTGGTGGTGCACGCCTGTTATCCCAGCACTCAGGAGTCTGAGGCAGGAGGATCAGTGCGAGTTCGAGACCAGCCTGGGCTACAAAAGTAAGCTCAAGGTCATCCTGAACTACATAGTGAGACCCTGTCTTAAAAGAAAAAAAAATCTTTCAACACTGTGCCCATGAGTTTGATGACATAGATGAAACAGAGTAATTTCTTCAAAGATATAAATTAATAAATCTCACACAAATTAAAATGTAGGGCTTGTAACTCTTAAAATTTACAAAACTTAACACACTTAATATATATGAAAACTCTTCTTCATTCCACTCATTTTATTCCAGAAACTCACAGAGAAACAGCACGTATTATTCATAATTTATTCCAGAAAACTGAAGCAGAACAAAATTATTTCATTTTCAGCAGTGTCCCAATACTAAAACTAAATCACAGCATCACAAGAAAAGAAAGTGAAAGACCAACTTATTTGACAAAAATGATGTAAAAAGGTATAAAGTATCATTAAATCAAGTTTAAAAATGTCTGCAAAATTAAATACTGCAAAGTGAAGTTTAGTTTATGTTTCTAAAGTACATTTAATGTCTAAAAGTAAATCAACATACCCTACCGTATAAGTAGGCTAAGGAAGAACAAAAATAAAAGATTTAATAATAAGCACAAAAAAAAACAGTTGAGCAAAACTGAATGTCTGTGCAAAATTGTAAGAAATTCAGTACATTGAGGAAGAAGACTCCTGCTGCAGCCTGATAACGGGCATTGTTAGGAACCCTCAGCTTGCATTATATTTATATGCATAAAGAAGAACATTTGTCATAAGGACTTTGAACCTACAAAAGATATAATTTAGTTTTCATTATTTTCCCTATTCTCCTGCCCTATCTTCAACACTTTTCCCTCTGTTTACAAACCTTTGTTTCCATTTTATCTTTCTTTGGTCATTTTTTGTTCTCTTCCTTTCTTTCCTTTCCTTTCCCTTTTCTCCTTCTCTAGATGCCATTTCCTTCCCTAGATGATATGCAAGCATTATCATCCTATTTGATAATGTGTCACATACATTTGGTCCTTATTTATACTTTTGGTTCTCACACCAGAGAAACAGTATGACATTTCCACATATGTGTTTGATTTACCTCAATTAAGAGTAAGGTCTCAAGGCGCATCGATTTGCCTCCAAATGTCTTCAGAATAAATGTCTTACCCTTTTTATGGCTGAGTAGTACTTCATCGTATATTTTAAAAACTCACTTTCTTATCCACTTGTCTATTGATGGATATTTGTGCTATTCACAAGATTTAGTACTTACAGATTGTGATGCCATGTGATATGATGTTTTTAATTGTCTACGGAACATGCCAAAAAGATAAGCCTTTCTGCATTGAATGAAATGTCTAGTTTTAGTGTTTTGAGGAATCTCCATACTTATTCACAGTGATTGTGCCAGTCTACATTCCCAACAGTGGAGAAAGATTTCTTTTTTTTAATTAATTTTTTTTAAGATTTTTTTTTCTCCATATTCTTGTAGAATTTCTTGTTGGTTGATTCACTGATCATAACCATTCTTTCTGAAGTGAGATGGAATTTCAGCATTGTTTTAATTTGTTTTTCTGGGTTGGGCCTTTAAATTTTGGGATATGATTTTCTTCAGCTGTTTGTATAGTGTAAATAGTGGTTCTTTGCGGAAAAGCTGGCAGAATTTTTTCCCAGTCTGTGTGTTGTCTCTTCACTCTATTGCTGGTTTCTTCTGCTGTGCAAAAGATTTTTAGTGAGATGAAATTCAAGTTGGTGATTCTTTATAGTATTTCCTGTGCAGCCAGGGCTTTGTTCATGAAGTATTTGCCTACACCTATGTCTTCAAGAGTTCTATCCATTCTCTCTTCCAGGAGATATATTTTCTGTTTTGCTATTTAGATATGTGTGTTTGGTGGTGAGAAAGTCATTATTTTTCTGCTAAGATTAGAAAGAAGCCAATAATAGCTCTCAACCTTGGCATTTCATTCATGCTTTGAAGCTTCTGATGAAGCTTGACCAGTTTGCTCTCTGCAAAAGCCTGAGAGAATGTTTTCTCACTATGTGACTCTCCCTTGGCACACTGTATATCTTCAATCCCTTTATAATCTCCTTGAACAGAAAATTTGAGAAACGACGGAGTTATAGGTTGTTACAGCACAAGTTCTCTTATGTTCTGAGTCCTCACTGATCTTAAGGGCTAGAGATAAAATATTAGCTATCCTTGTAGCCCTTATTTTTACCCAGCTTTTGGTCTGTAAACTTATATTCTTAACCCTCCAGAAGAAAGGCCTAGTGATACTATTACTGTATAACATAGGTGCTTGAGCATAGCATCACTGTCTCTCTGAGTATCAAGCATCTTAGACTAAACTTGGAATTGGTATTTTCTATTAATCACTGATATTCTAATAAATCTCTATAGACTGTCAGATAATTTGCATGGGATGATTTTTGTTTTCTTGCATATACTTAAGCATGGCCTATGTGCTAACAGGTGGTCTGTTCTGGAAAATGTACTATGTGCACTTGAAAACAAAGTGTATTCAGTAGTGATTGGGTGGAACACTTGTGTATGTTCATCAAGTTCAGCTATTCCAAGTTCTGGTTCATTTCAGCAAATTTTTTGCTGATTTTTTGTCTGCTTGACCTATCTTTTTGGGATACAGGGATGATAAGGTCTCTTGTTAAGATTATAGTATTAAATGTTAGATTTTTCATGTCCATTAAGATTTGTCTTTTATAACTTGATGCTTCCATGTTGCGGCATACATATTTATGAATATTACCTCTTTGTCTTGAATTTTTCCCTTGACCGAGTATGTAATGACTGTCTGTCTGTGTTTTGTTTGATCGATTGTAATTTTAAGTTCAGACTATGTACAAACAGGATTGCTATCTGATTTTTTTTTTTTTTTTTTTTTTGAGGTAGTGGGCCAAGTAGTATTGTTCTCCAACCTCTACCTTTAAAAAATCCTATGGTTTTCTTTATGAGTTAGGTGTGTTTCTTATATTCAGCATATTGTTGGATTTTGCTTCCTTATTCACTCTGCCAGTCTATTTCTTTTAGTTAGAGAATTGAGTCCATTTACATTGATGGTTATAATTGAAATGTATTGACTTATGATTGACATGTGTTTTGCTTCGTACTGTTTACTCCTTTTTCTCCTGTGTTTATTTGGTTGCACCATTTGATCGTTTCTATTTGTTCTCATTTGTGGGGTTCAGGTAATTTTGGTCTCTATTTAAAATATTTTTATTATATTTTTTATTAATCTGTGTACGGTTGGCTTTGACATCATGAAATTCTTTAGTTTTTCCTTGTTGTCAAAGTATTTCACTTCTCCCTTGTACATGTAACAGAGCTTTTGCAGGGTATAGCAGTCTGGGCTCGATTTTTTTTTTTTTTTTTTTTTTTTTTTTTTTTTTTTTTTTTTTTTTTTTTTTTTTTTTTTTTTTTTTTTTTTTTTTTTTTTTTTTTTTTTTTTTTTTTTTTTTTTTTTTTTTTTTTTTTTTTTTTTTTTTTTTTTTTTTTTTTTTTTTTTTTTTTTTTTTTTTTTTTTTTTTTTTTTTTTTTTTTTTTTTTTTTTT
>PVJA010008909.1:0-32835 GCA_004027025.1 Myocastor coypus | reverse complement strand
CTTGAATCACTCTGCTCCATGCTTTTGATGACATCATAGTTTGTAAAGGGAAATATGCTATTATTGTGATGGGTTTTCTCTTAAATGCAATCTGTTTCTTTTCTCTAGTGGCTTTTATTATATTATTCTTCTGCTGGATTTATGGGATTTTGACTACTATATGTCTGGGTGTGTTTTTAGTCAGGTTGCTGTTATTTAGAGTTCTGTATTTTTCAGTTACCTGAATGTCAGATTGTTTTTTCATATTTGGCAAGTTTTCTGCTATTACTTCTGCCCATAATCTTTTTTATATCATTTGTGTTGACTCCTTCTTTCTTGTTGGTTCCTATCAATCTCATGTTGTACATTTTAGCATCATCTTGCAGATGTTGAATTATTTTTTCTTGCATCCTAGTTGTTTTTAAGAGATTCTTTCCTACCTTTTCACTAGCTGCAATTGTGTCTTCAAGATCTGAAACTCTATTTTCACTGATTCATACGGTGTTGCCAGCTTGTGACTGAGATTTTACTTTCTTGTATATCTCTTTGAAACTGTTTCATGCAATCTATTTCTTTCCTGTAATGCTCATTCAGGGAATCCATCATTTTTCTAGTCTCCTCTATTTTTTTTTTTTTTGTCAATGTCTTCTTTAGTAACATTTAAGTCTTTCATTACAGTTATCCCTTCTTTTTCTACTTCAGAGATTATTTCTCCTCTGATTTCCTCTCTGTTTCTTCTGTTGTTCCCCTACTTTAGATACTATTAAATTAGAGATGTCTGTTTTTACTTCAGAGTTTATTTCTGGTTTGATTTTTCTCTATACTTTTCTGCAGTTGTTTTCTACTTCTGAATCTATGCCATTATTGCCTATTGAAGTTTGAGTCAGGATCCATCAATCTTGATGTCTTCCAGATGTTCCTGGTTGTGTCTGGCTGCTATGTTCAGCTTCTTCCTGTTGCAGCCTTTGGACAAGAGTCTGCTGTGCTCCTCTGGCAAGATGCTGAGCTCCTGCACTAGCTTGTAGGGTCTGACCCCAGGCTCTCTGCAGGAAATTTTGCTTCAGGTTTCCACAGCTATAGTGGTTGATACATTGTGTCAACTTGGCTGAATGACTCAGTGGCCTGGTTCCCTGTTGGTGGGAACCCTGCCCTGGGGTACAGTTCGTTCCTCCCTGGAGTGTGACCAGGGCCTGCCTAGGACATGATTGGCTCCTCCTCAGAGCAGGATCAAGGGCCCATGCTGGGCTTATGATTGGTTCCACCCTAGGACACAATGGGCCCATGCCAGAATAACTGAGCACAAAGAGACTTTTTAAGGGGCTGAGGAAGGAGTCAAAACTTCACTTCATTGGAGAAGCCTCATTGTTCACATTCAGCCTGGACTTCATCGTCTGGATTGTAGCACAGACTCAGCCTATAGCTTGAATCTTTCGCCATCCATCACAGATTCTTCAGCATCCATTACAGACACTTCAGTCTTCCAGCGCAGACCCATCAACTGACAGATAGAGACTTACACGGAGTGCTGCAGTGAAGTTCATACCTCAGCATTGAATTCTTCAATCTGGAGCATGTAGACACCCTCTGCATGCTTCCTTATCTGACTCTGTGGCTGACTATTGTAAGCCAATCTTATAATTCCTTATGGATTCTATATTTTGTGTTAATATCCATTCCTTATATTATATCTGTTCTGTTCCTCTAAATAAAATCCTGACCAATACAATAGCAAATGCCAGAGCTAGGTTCTGGGTCAGGAAGAAGCTCTGGTGGCCGGAGGGTGCAGGCCTAGTGTTCCTACCTATGCTGCCACCAGTCACAGGCTGTTGGCGGGATCAAAGTCTAGGTGTGGCAGGGGGTGCACATAGGCAGAGAGGTTCTACCTGGGCACAGGCCTGATCGCTTAGTGTGGGTGGGTGGGGGCAGAGTTCCGGTGGCCAGTGGGGCAGGGGCACAGGTGGGGAGGTCCTACCTGGGTGCCAGCCCAATCATTCGATTCTCCTATTTTTAAATATAACTTTAGAAGATAAGAAAATGTGTACACACACAATGGGATACATCAAAGGAAGAGTAAGAGATACTGTTAGGACAACCAAATGAAAGGGCAGTTATTTGTCAGAGAAGAAACAATTTTATTGCCAGAATCAATAATATTAGAACTGGGCATGGTGAAATATGTCCATAGTCCCAGGTAGTTAGGAGGTTCATATGGGAGTATTCTACCAACCCATAAGTTTGAAACCAACAGTAACAAGAAATAAACACAACTCAATATATTATATGTATTATAACTTAAAATATAAAATACATATCTGTTGTATGTATATATAGCATTTCAATTATCAAATAAGCAAGTGAGTGTGGCATAATATGTGTTACATGGTTTTATTTCAAGTAATTTATGTGAGTGCTGCCTTAAAAGAGATGGAGCATGAGAAACACCTTTTAAAGTTCGGGTTGCGCATTGTGACCATCTTCCAAAAGCTCCAGAATGGAAGGTGAAGAGAAAGTACCTTTGCAGTGGTGTAACCTAAGAGAGATGAGTTCATCCAGAACCACACAGTCAAGGTTGGCATTGAGAGTGGCAGGTCATATTGGTAGCACATGCTCTCGACATGCTGCAATATGATTTTTCCCAAGCCTCTGACCTTACCCCCAACCATGAAAGTTGCATCAGAAAACTAACAGAAAAATTTTACAACATTTCTAAGGAGCTCCCCTGAACATGTCATTAATTGCTAAAGTATACGTAGGACAGTGTCATAGCCATGAGAGACTTATATTGGTTTGAAAATTAGATGTGATTTATTGGGTGAAAACCTGGAAGGAAAAAATGATATTAGGTAAAAACTAAGGAAGCTAAAGATATAATTTTGTACATTATACTATGTTGTTTATTAATTGTAGCAAATATACCATACTGATGTAAGATATCAAAAATTAGTAAAACAAAGAGAATTAATGTATATGTGAGATTTCTATACTATCTTGGATGTTTTTGCATGAATTGAGAAGTTTTCTAAAAAGAACCTAAAACTTGTCTAATATGGTATTTCCTAGAACTTGGCTATTATTTTCCTATGGTTGAGTTGACTAACACATTTTCCACTGCTAGTTAAAAATTAAATCCAGAGTAAGCAGTTTTCCTCACTTCCCCACGCAATCTTCTCACAAATGAACTTGGCTGCGGGATCAACATTGCTTTTTTCATTTGTTTATTGGATGAGCTGCTTTTAGCAGAGTTAGAATTAGATATTTGAGTAGTAGCCTATCCTGGTTATATTCTGAATTAATGCCAGTTTTGTGATTTTTTTTAATATGAAAATCAATCTTTGGCTCTACAGTCTCTAGGATATTACTTCTTACTTGTTTCCATTTTCCACTCAAGTGCTTTATCATTTGAAGGAGGTGTTTCTTCCTCTCATGTTTTCCAGAATTCAGTTGTTATCTCTATCTTGTTATTTCCAAAATGAGATGGTATGTTTTATAACCATAGTCTTTACACCCAATGTATCTCAAAAATTTTCTGATGATACATTTTTCGGTTAGCTACTATTACAACAATTTCATTTAACTCCAATATTCAATGACATACAAAACTAATCACTTAATTATTCCTAAAGCTGAACTGGAAATCAGCTGATCCAGTAGCACCTCTCAGCTGGGCTCACATTGTCTCTATATTTTTCTCCTCCTACCCCCTCTTGTTTAGTGGTCTTCTGAGTCTGTTGGTGACAGGCAAAGAAAACAAATAGTATGGGTAAGACCTCGTCAGTCCTGCATTTGAAACCAACAATCATTAACCCTATCTGCTTTCTTCAACTGGCCAAATCAAAGCATAAAGCCATCCTCAAACTCCAGAGGCAAAGGAATATTTCTCATCCACATTGCAAGGGTATTTTAGTGCTATCAGTCAATGTGGTACAAAGAAACAAGAGAAATAAAATGAAGACAGAAGAGCAGTAGCTTTGGCTCATTTTCTTGCCCTTAATCATATGCTGTGGTATGCCTGATTTGAAACAAGTGTTTAGCATAGTTCTACTGAATAAAAGAGTGAATATTACTTTATGTGTATAACCATCTTCTGAGCTTCTAAGGTATTATAAAATTCAGGCTAATTTTATTTTAAACTTTTATTAACTTAAAATCATGCATTATTGTTATGTTCCACCCATGATTTTCATATAAACCTTGTTGCTAGCTAACCTAAATTTAAATTTTTGTGTTTATTCTCTGTAAATAAATATATACTTGACCATATAAAAATATTTTAAAATATTTTTACTATTTTTTCCTCAGAAAAACTAATGACCTTGCATGTTTCTTTTTTTTTTTTAATTTTTATTTATTTTTTTTTTCTTGTTTCAGAATCTTTGTTTATTCAATCATTTTTATGGCTGGCTCAGCCCACCCCGAGGGCAGGGCCGGCGCAGCATGTGGTGCCGGGGATCGAACCGCAGTCCCTGAAGCCGCCCAAGCTTTTCCAAGCAGGTGCTTTAGACCACTGAGCCATCCCGCCAGGCCCCTGCATGTTTCTTTATGAGATTTGTGTTACTGATGTTTACAATGAATGACTTATAGAAAATGATCTCACCCTTAGAAAGATCTTAATTAGTAGAATTCTTATGTTAATTTTGTCTAAGAAATGTCTTTTCATGTCCCTATTGTTTTGTTTGCTTTCTCTTTCAAGTGCAAGCAATAGTGGTCCCTTTAAAATTCCTCTTGTAAATTTTCTCTGAATTTTTTTTTTTTTTTATGTATATTGCAGGGTTTCTTGGATTCCATGGCTTGGATTCCTTTTTTTTTTTTTTTTTGGTCTTTTTGAGTCAGGGTCTCACTGTGCAGTTTAGGCTGGCCTTGAGCTCACTTTTGGGGCCTAGGCTGGTCTCTAATTAGCACTGATTCTCCTGCCTCAGCCTCCCAAGTGCTGGGACCACAGGCATGTGGCACTACGACCGGTTCACTTGGATTCTTAGTGATCCTTCTGTTTCAGCCTCAACAGTGCTGGGATGGCAGGCATGTGCCAATACATCTGGTCTTGGTGATGCCTAGGGTGGGGTCTGCATAGCATGTACAGGGGATTGAAGATTGAATGAAGCTCATCGTGCTGGCCTAGGCAGGCACTCAGAGCATTGACCTATCTCCTTGGCTCTCTGAATTTAATGTTGATAATTTGGTAGAAAACATGTCACAGGAGCCAGTACATACCAGTAGATTGATGTCACCCAGAGTTAATAAGCATAACAATGACTTCTGAAAAATGAGTTATTGCTTAGAATTTAAAATTAAAGTGGGAGAAAATCTAGGAGGAAATCCCTTTACCTTTCCTGCCGAAGTGAATGAATGCTCTGGTGCATTCCCAACCCCCTTAGGATGGAAGCCTTCACATGTCCTCACTGGCTGGTGGGCCTCACTGACCCCTGCCCAGGCACACCCAGGCTTGCCCTCCTTGCAAACAGGTGCATCATCAGATCCTTCCCTTTGGGAATGCCTGTAGCCAGTCACTAGGTCATAATGAAGCATAAGTGTATAGGCTTGGCTTTGACTTGTGATTAGCCAAAGGGCCATTTCAATTATCAAATGACTGGCAAGATCAGCCGAGGTCCCTGTAATTGTTTCTGTCCTGCTCTTTTCATCTCCACTCTGCTGTTCTCTCCCTTTGTAAATGGTATTTTCTAGATCATTCCTCCATCAATCTCCAGCATTCCTTTCTTTCCAGAGAACCTCAGTAAGCACTCTTCAGAAGAGGGAACTCTGTTCACTTGTAGAGTGTTGCACAACTTCACCACTTTCTTCTTTTGTCATGACGCAGTTGTTATGCACACAGCACAGGTCTTATCAAGGGTCACTTAGATGAAAATTTTAGGCCTGATGCATAGGTCTGATGTGTAAGAAGGTGAAAAAGGTGAAACCAAACTACTCTATTAGTAGCTGCACATGCACAGTGAGAGGGCCTGAGGAGGAACTACCACCATCCACAAGATATGATTCCTGGTTCCCTGTAAGCATGAAGAGTCTCTTAAAATGAAAGCTGGAAGCTAACAACAACAGGCTAAAGGAAGGTAAAATTTGCCCAGTTCAGGCATGCACATACTCACTGAATGATAAACATAACAAAAGCAATAAAATTTCATATAATTTCCAAAGGAATTTTCTCAACAGTAGATAGCTATAGACAAATGTACAGAATGTGAGAGAAAAAAAATGTTGATATATTAAAAACATAAAATATATAAATGTCTGCATAATTAGCAGGGCTTTTGTATGTCTTAAAAATAGCAATGGCAAAAGAAAGTGCTGCAGGGAATTTGAATTACTGACTGTGATAGCACGAGAGAGATGATTAATTATGGATTGTGATAATAATTTTTCTGGGTATGTTTTCCTTCAGTTGTCTTATCAATAATTACAGCATGTTTGCCACAGTAACGAACAGAGAAGTCTGTACTTTTGCAGAAAAGAAAAAAATAACCTTCTTTAAATATAAGTAATAGCAGATCTATAAACTTTCTTCCATGTTAGTTACAGAAGACAAAGCATTTTCCTAAGGAGCTAAGGTACCTTCCAAACTAGCAAAATTACCCCATGAATCTTCTGTAGCATTTAATTCAATAAACACATTTCCCCAGTTTTAAAAATATATAACTATTTGACATAGTTTTGTAAACTATGAGAGAAAAATCCGTTGTTTCTGTTAATTATTTTGGAATTATGGCTTTATTTGGCAATATAAAACAGTGCTTTTTGAAATTGGACTCTCATTATGTCAACATATTTCACTGAGCATAAAATATAATAGAAGGAATGCAAGGAAATTTCTAGTTTAACTATTGGTACATAGTTTATGTGCATTGACACCTAGGTGTAAGGAGGTGTGTGTTCATGTCAATGTAATTATATAAGCAGTGTGTGTGTGTGTGTGTGGGGTCGGGGATGTAGCTCATTGGTGCAGTGCCTGCCTAAAAAGTGTGAGGCCCAAATTCTGATTCCTAGTATCAAAAAACAAAATAGTAAAAAAAAAAAAGTGTGTGTGTGCGTGCATGTGTGCTTTTGATTAATGAATTAAGTCCATACAGGCAAGCAGAAGGAAGATTCTAAATTTTCTATAGTAGAACTAAATATTGATTTTCTTAAAAAAAATCATTAGAGAATAAAATGACTTTAGAGTTCTAAGTACTTTTACTAAGGTATTGGGCCTATGTATTGGAAGTGTTGTATATGAATCCTTATACAAAACACTTTGTTATATAGGAAAGGAGTAAAACCGTGGCCACGAGGCATTTGTGTTCTAACGTAAGATGAACCTTGACGTGAAATTATCTCAATTCATACAATCTTGATTAATTTTCTGTTTGCAAAGTAAATGCTCAGGAACCCCAAGTCTACGTATTTGTCCCTCAACTGCTGAGAAAATACCTAACAGTAAATTTTACCTTCTTTCAGCCTGTTGTTAGCTTTCATTTAAAGAGGCTATTCACACAGGAAACCATGAAGCACACCTTGTGGGTGATAGCAGTTGTTCCTCGGGTCCCCTCAGTACACATATGGAACTACTAATCAAGAAGCTCGGTTTTGCCTTTTTCTTCTTGCTGGTCACTTGTCTCCCTCTTGCCCTACTCTTCCCAGTCCCCACCTTTACTATTCCTCTTACTGAAACAACTGCTTCAACCAATTTTTCCACTATATCTGAGCCACGGAGAACTGTTATAAGTTATCCACTTAGTGAATTTTAGATAGAGCATAAAGAACAAAACTTGTGGAAAAGCTTGTGTAGAGCACACCAGCGCTGAAGCCCACACTACGCTGTCAGGAATAGGGCAATCTGGGACTCATACTGAGGTCGTTCTGCACTCTCACCTCTTGACCCAGCGCTCTTGACTGGCAGTGGAACCACATGTACATCTAAATGGGAGTGGCCTCACATTCTTGCACTTCTTTATCCTTCTGAAGCTTAGTAGCTTTCCGTCATGCTTCACATCTTTAGGCAAAAGCCCACGCTTCTCTACCATTCAGGTTATATAACTCTTGCCACAGTAGTGACTTTGTGCTCATCCTTGGATCTCAGCGGATGAACTTACTTTTCCACTTCCAATTTGAAAAGGAGGCTTTTATATTCATTCACTCATTCATTCATTCATTCATTCATTCATTTTGTATTTAGAACAGGGTCTACAGGATCTCACTACATAGATCAGACTCATAGTGATCCACCTGTGTTCAGTCTCCAAAGTGCTGAGATTACAGGCACGTGCCACCACACCCAACTGGAATCACTGTCTCAGTGTGCCCTGGGGGCTGGACTGGTACTGCATGCCCCAGGTTGAACCTTGGCTGCTGTGTCTGTCTAAGCAGGAGCTTTAACCCACTGAGCTCTTTGGCTGGTCCTAGAAAGAGGCTTTTAATTATCACTTATGTTGTTCTGTTGCTAAGCAGTGGAAATCAGAATATACCGTACTCTTTACAATCCCAAAGGAAAAAGATGGTGAACAGAACAAATGGCTGCTGGGGGTCTGGGGAGATAGCTTAGTGGAATAAGTGCTTACATAGCAAGTGCAAGGTCTTGAGTTTGATCCCTGATACCATCAAAAGAAAAAAAAAAGCATTCAGAAGAATCATTAGAATGCCTGCATTCTTCATTCTAAGTCTGATATTTGCTTATTTATTTCCACTAAACTGTAATTTTGTGTAAGTAGTGTTGTTTTGAAACAAATATGAATTTTTAAACTCTCTAGGTATGCTTATAATCATGTTTATAATTCAGACAGATTTGTTCTATTTTTGTGCTTTTATTAAAATTATTTGCCAAATGCATCAGATAGTTTCTACACAGGCTCTGGAGGTCCCTCCCCTAAGCTGCTGCAAATGCCTTTGTAACGTGTTTATTGGCTTATTACAGGATGCATGAACCATTTCTCCCCATCGTGGGAGAAGTACAGGCTGTAATGAATCTGTTCTTATGACCTGTCAAGTCTTGAATAGGGTAACCCTACCTAGTGCAATGGCAAGCAGAAACACTGAAGCGACGCCCAGGGTTTGAAGGCAGATTTATTTATGTGGACAGGCACTGATTGGGCTTACTCCCAAAATAACAGGGCCTAATCTGTTATTAGGCTATAGGGTTTATATGAGATAAGCTATCTGGAAGCATAAAGGTAGAATTGATTGCCAACTGGGGATTGTTTCTTACAATATGCGTCATAGTGACCAGCTATGCATCACAGGTACCAGCCGGTTCTAGGAGACAGAAGCAACTTGAGCTGGATCAGAAACTATTTCCTGGCTGGTATAGGGGGAAGAGGAGGATATTTTCTGTTATGCCAGAATGGCTTATGCTAAGATCTATCTTTATGATTGGTCTCACCTGCATACATACCTATATTCTATATTGAAATGTAAACCATTTAAGAAAACTCCCTTTTCATTTAACATTTATATCATCAGCTTTTCCACAGTGTTTTATATAAGTAAGTTTTCAGTTAATAATGTTTGAATGAATGAATCAATTAGTGAATGCCCAAGAACCACTAAATGCTTTTAATAAAGGAAATTATAATAAATGGTTCAGCCTGGAACAACTGTGTCTAAAAATATCTTTTTCCCCTGATAAAAATAAGCAGAATTGTATATTTGTTAAATTTTCTTTCTGTTTGGTCTATTTTATGCTTCAATTTTAATCTCTTTATCATTTATTCACGTATCTACATTATGAACTATCTTCCCTTACAAGAAATATTTATTAACTTTTTAATAAAATACTGTCTAAAATTAATCATTAGGACAACTTAGTACAATTAAATTAATATGGATCCAAATAAATTATTAAAATAGGAGTAATTGTCCCTGGATTTCCATGTAACAACTTCTTTGAAGGATCCAAAATCCCTGCATGGGGGTCAGGGATATAGCTCAGTGGTACAAGAACCTGCTGGTAAACACAAGGTTTTGAGTTCAGTTTCTAGTACAAAACAAAACAACATAATGAATAAAAATACTCTCAGTCTTCGGGCCTAATTCTCAAAATGGTCATTCTGGTTGAAACAAACATAACAAAAGAAGATATAGTGCAATAAAATGGAAAACAATACCTGCAAATAACTGTTTAATATTGTTAATTAAATATCCTGGTGGTATTTGCTGTGGTCTGATTTCGTTTGTAGTGATTTCCCTGAAAGATTGTTTGATCTACTATGTAATTTACAAATATACAGAGTATAATTGTGTAAGTTTTAAGGAACAAGTGATGCAGGAAATATTCTTAACTTCAGGCCATTTTCCTCAAAACCAGGAAATCGGTCACATGAAAAAATTTTGCCATCATTTGGGGAACTTCTTTTTTTGGTCAAACCTCAGCAATTCTTTATCTCAATTATTTTGACCAACTTTTTTTTTTATGTCTTTCCACTGGACAAATATGAGATTTATCATAAAGACATTCTCAGTTATCTTAATTTAGCCCACACACTAAGACATCCAATTAATGAAATACCTTGTTATTTTTGACTTTGAAAATTATTTGTGGTGGACTTTGAAAATCCTACTCATTGAAGAGGACACATACAAACTATATATCTGTCTTTATTTCACACACTTTTACTTTGGGGGGGGGCAAATTTTAGTGAGTCTATTCAATGCGTTCTGATAAGTGAGTGTCTTTTTTTCCAAATAAGGAAGTGCTATCAGTTGGCAGAGATGGTTAAAAACAAGTGGGAAGATTCAGAAAGAGCACTGATTGCCTAGCAGAAGACACAAGCTCACCAAAATGAGAAGGATTTTGAGGCTGGGCTCTAAGTCTCACTTCCTCTGGTTGAAGCTGGAGAACGACAGCATTCAAGAGCCATTGACAATGCTAGAGCTCTGAATAAAGCGATGATAATGAGAATGCCACCACAGCAAGGAGCATGAAAATAACATGACAGGATAGTTATATACTTCTTTGCAGCCAGTTATAGAGGCTATATTACAACTGCAGAAGAAAACTTTAAGAAAAAAAAGCTAAAACATAGTTGTTCAATAATTTCACCAAGAAAAGTAGGTATAGTGGGAACAAATGTATCCAAGGATTTAAAGAGAGAAAAATATAGTAAGGGTGCTCATGAAGTTATTTTGCATGCCCTTGGCTTGCATACTCACCTGTCGTATCACACCCCTTTGTACAAGGACAGCCACAAGCAAAAACAGAACATGCTGATCCATGTGTAATTTTCAGGCATTGGGGCTGGGGAGATAGCTCTGTGGCACAAGTGCCTGCATGGCAAGTGCAAGGTTGTGAGTTCGAACCCCGGTCCCGTGGGGAAAAAAAAAATAGAAAAAGAAATTAACTTCGCATGTGGAATTTGGCTCCATCTAGGTCAAGAGCCACTCCACAAAGCATCCTCATTGGACCCTCTATGCTACCAGTGGTGTACTCAATGTGCTGTGGACTTCAATGCCCATGGCAGAGTAGAGGCTGAGCATACCAAGTGTCGTGACATGTTTTCTAGCGTCTGTCAGTGTCCTTTAGCACTGTAACACTTGTAACTTCTGAACAATTCTCATAAAACTTATAGGTTGTCGATGTGATGTAAACTCCCTATGGCCAGTAATGTCATTCTCCCTCTCATTTCATTGTACAGCTTGATAAAAATCAATACTTTCTCTCCTAGAGTTCTGACTTTCCAAATCATGTTCAAGTTCATGTGAAATGTGTGGAGGAGACAAAGGCATGGTAGCCGCTTGTTTATCTTCAGGAGAAATTTCCAGTTTTCAGCTGAGCAGAGGACAATGCCAAACATGTTGTAAAAACAAACGCTTGGAAATCAGCTTTTTAGTTTTTTGTAGGGTTAGCATATAATTTTGAAAAACCCACTATGACATTAACAGTTTTATTCATACTACTGTTAAAAATGCATAATGCTTTGAGCCACATGCCCATTATTATTATTATTATTATTATTTTTTTTTTTTGTCTTTTTGAGACAGGGTCTCACTATGCAGTTGAGGCTGGTCCTGAGCTCACTTTTGTAGCCCAGGCTGGTCTCGAACTCGCATCAATCCTCCTGCCTCAGCCTCCCAAGTGCTGGGATTACAGGCGTGAGCCACCACATGCCCATTATTAATGGCAATGTCTGTGTTTCATTTCAATTATTATTATTTTCAAGTAGATGAGGTTTGTAGCTACTACACAGTTTAATTTTTTTCTTTTGTTCTGTGTACATTCTTACCACACAGCTCAGACTCTTAGTGATTCTCCAACTTACAGCCTTCCCAGCACTAGGATTCTAAGTGCGCGCCACCACGCTGAGACTTGGCCACCAGCTTAGCATGTCTAGGCGTGCGGTGTGGCATGTAGTGCCATGGACTAAGCGTGGTCCCTACACCTGCCTAAGCAGGCACTTAGTCTGCCGAGCTACCTTGCTGGCCCTAGTTGAAAGTTTTAAGAAGAAAGATAAAATACACACATGGAGTTGTGGTTTCCTTTTAAGTTTCTCTGTGTTCCTCTGAAAAATGAGGAGAAATTGATTTGTATATTTTACTGAATATTTCACTGAATTTAGCTTTTCTGTGACTGATGCAACTAGATAATCAAAACATAGTTCAATTTGACATTGTCATATCTAGGAATATAACCTGATCCCTTGTATATGTGGGGTCTATATCTATGTCATGCTTTAAATAAAGAGTTGATGAGCTTTCCATAAAGGACCAGAGTGTAACTGTGTTAGGCTGTATAATTCATGCGGTCTCTGCTACAGCTACTCAGCTTCTGTCATTGTGCAGCAAGCACAGCTATGGATGACTGGATGGTGCCCAGGTAACTGGGTGGAGCTATATACTAATAAAGATGTTTTCGCTGAACCACACTCGGCTACGTTTTACCACAGGCTATAAGCTCTCTGGTAATAATTCCCAAACTTAGATTCCATTAAATATCTGATATTGTAGGTCCAGATGTATTTTGAGATTCTACAGCTTGACTATAAACATTTGAAAAACAATACTGATACTTATGTATAGCACCTACATGTACAAACATATAGTACATGCATTTGACATGCATTTCAGGATATTCTGGTGCATCTCAAAGCATATATTATTGCTTTTTGATGTATCATTCTTGAGAATTTCACTCCATACTTTTTTAGATAAGGAATTCAGTTATTTTCACTTTCCATCATCACTGGTAAATACTGTTGCTGATTTATAATAGTCTAACTATCTGATACTTACCTGGAGATAAAAAGCTTTAAACACAGTAATGGAAACCTTTCTATAGTGCTAGGATATCAGATAAATACTTGATGGTCACAGGCAGCAAATTCACTGAAATGATAGCTATGAAAAAACCTTGCCAAGTATGTAATCCTGTGGGTGTGCTCTAGAGATGAAGGTACCTAAAATGACTAAAATTCATTAAGCATTTATTTTGATCAGGAGTCACCCTGACCTTTGTAAAGTCTATTAAGGTTTTTTATCCTTGTATTCAACTTTTGATGTCGGTAATATTATTGCCTTTGTCATCCCCCTTTTTTTACTTATAAGGAAATGATGATTATGGTATTTTACCAAGTCTATTCTAAATAGAAAAGATATCACTTGAAAATAGCCTGGAGGAAGGACTAGGAGTCCCATTCAATCCAGCTAGCTGCTACTGAGAATTTTCCCAAAAGAAATGAAAACATCATATCATAATGACATCTGTGTACCTATGTTTGTAGCAGCACAATTTGTGATAGCCAGATCTTGGAAACAACCAAAATGCCCATCACCTGAAGAATGGACAAAAAAGATGTGGTGTTTTTATAAAATGGGGTATTACTTAGCTATAAAAATAATAAACTTAAGCCTTCATATATAAGTGCATGCAACTAGAAGATATACTCATAAGTGAAATAAACTAGACCTACATGTGTGAATATGGTGTATTCTTCTTAGCATAAGAACTCAAAAGAAGAAATAAAGATTGAAAGGCATAACAGTTAAAGGAAAGCAAGAACTTGATTAAATAATGGGGAGAGAGCAAGGAGAAAAGTTAGGAAACATGACAGGACAAAACCATACATTAATATACACAAGATGGTTAAGGCAATGGTCCTATGAATCTCCATGAGGTTTCTGAAACTAGCAGTTAATTGATAGAACTCTCATCCTAACTCTTATGCTGCTATCTGTGAACTAAGCAACTCACTGTGGATAGAAATGTGTAATACTAAATCCATGCTTGAACACTTGTCAAGCTGGTCTTCTAAATGCATACTGCTTCCAATGTTATATCAATTGTTGCTATAATCTCTCTCAAGGACATTCTTTTTAAAAAAATGTAATAAAAAAACAAGAGACAAGAAAAAATGTCATAGGATTGTACTGCTTCAGTGTTATATACGGTTTGATTTTTAAATCTCTGTCTAAAAATGAGCAGTTGTTTTTGTTCACATTCTATAGCATGTGATTTAAAGATTAGAATATCAAAGATTGTTAGAAACTACCAGTTTCATACTATATCTAAGATGTTTGATATTCAGACAGATAGTGATGCTAAGCTCTACTGTCTATGTTACAGGGTAATAATATTATTAAGCTTCTCTACTGGATGGTTAACAATTTAACCAAAGATATTAGAGAAAAAAAGGGCTACAAGCATAGACAATATTTGGGCCCTAGCCCTTCAAGGCCAGTGAGGACTCAGGTCATAAGATAACCTGTTCTGTAACATCCTATAAGGGGCTGGGGAGATAGCTCAGAGGCACAAGTGCCTGCTGGGCAAGTGCAAGGTCGTGAGTTCGAACCCTGGTCCCACACAAAAAAAAAAAAAAAAAAAAAAATCCTATAACTCAGTGGTGTCCAAACTTTTCTGTTTAATCAGATTATGGGTCCACAGAGGAAAATGATTGAAAATGTATAGCATGCCTAAGGAGAGTCACCTAGACAGCAAACATTCTCTCAGGCTTTCTCAGACAGCAAATTGGTCAAGCAATGGCCATGGCTCATCCAAATGGCAGACACTGACAAAAGATCTACAAACTGCTGTCCATGGCTTCATGAAGGGATTTGACTGGCCTTGTTAGATATAAAAGTTACACGTTTTTAATAGGTCTTGCTTTATCTTGGTCTTAACCATCCAGCAAAAAAGTATAACCACAGAGTACAAAACATAAAGCCATATTAATATGCGGGGCCGTGAAAGGCTCGTCAACAACTTCTGACATTGCCAATTCTGTAGATAGCCCACTACTATTATGGACCACTGGACTATATTGGATTATTTTGCTGAAGACACACACCTACAAGATTTGAATGGCAGTTAAATATCCATCTCCGACAAAACAAAAAAAGGGGGGATATAAATAAAGGACCACTTGGTAGTAAAAAATATATAAACACATGTGTATATATGTATGTATGTATCTATATATACAAAATACTTAGGATAGATATACAGCTACTTTCTCTTAGTCCAATGAGAATAAATATTTGTGCTAATAATGTTTAGACAAGATTTCATGTCTGTGTCTTGTCCTCTGAATAACTACTATGAAGACAATAATATGCAATGTACTAATAATTATAATTGTCCTACTAAACTGCTTTGAAATTGTCTCACCGCTCTTTCTTTCTCATTAAAATTAATTTAAAAATTAAAAGTAATCTAGAGAAGAACCAACCAGAGTATGTGAAATGAAGAAAAAAAGTTAATGAAAAAGACATCTTCCTGGCCCGGCGGATGGCTCAGTGGTCTAAAGTGCCTGCAGGCGGCTGTGGGGACCACAGTTCAATCCCCAGCACGACATGCTGCACCAGCCTTACCCTTAGGGCAGGCTGAGCTGGCCATAAAAACAAACAAACAAACAAACGTTCTGAAACAAGAAAAAAATAAAATAAAATAAATATATATTAAAAAAGAAAATATTAAAAAAAGACATCTTCCATTAGGTAGAACTGATATGCAGATACTCAGTGTGATTTAAAAAGAAAAAGAAAAGCAAGGGCATTGGTTCTGCAATGGCTGTGGTTTAATTGGTTCTTGTAATAAACTAAATTGCTAGGTCTCAATAAAGCTACCTGATGTTCTTGAGAGCAGAGGGAGCGACTTGTGTGCAAGACAGAAGCAATGAATCTGCCCTGCACTAGTGTACATGAGCAGCACTATGAGCCAGAGAGGCTTGTGAGCTGAGGCCGCAGCACTCACACAACAGAAGAACGCGCAGGAAATTCAACAGGAAGCTGATGAGTGGGGCTTGGCCTCAGCTACTGAAAAAAGAACCAAATTCCAGAAAGTCACCACATTGGTCTTCTTTACAGTGTTTTGTTTTCCTTTTTGTCTGTCTGTCTGTTTTTTTTTTTTTGGCGGGACTGGGGTTCAAACTGACGACCTTGCACTTGCCAGGCAGGCACTTGTGCCACGGAACTATCTCCCCAGCCCCTGTTTGTTTGTTTTTTGAGACAGTTTCTTGCCATGTGTTCAGACTGGTCTTGAGCTCACCTTTTAACTTAGGCTGGTCTTAAACTTGAGACGTCCTCCTGTCTCAGCCTCCTCAGTTCTGGAGTTGCAAGCATGCACCACCATGCCTGGCCTTTACTGTTTTTTGAGACAATAAACAATCTCTAGGTCCTTACTAATTCAGCACATGATTATAAATAGAATGAAAATTATAGTAGCTTAGGAAAATTTGACTGTTTAATATCTTTGATATAAAATTTAAAAATTATAAAGATATCAATCGAATATATTTTCATCTCATGTAATAGGATTGAACGCCCAGTGCTTCCAGCATGTTGTAAAACAAGCAGAGATCCTGATTGCATCATGAGACTTCCTTTTCTGTAATTTAGGGAATTTTGATCAGTGCTTTATCTTCATATTTTTAAGGAAATCTTCTGGCACTGGAAACCAAAGAATACATGATTTATGACTGTAATATAATTGACTTGCTACATGTATGTATGTAAATACTGTGTGTCTCTGGCAGTTCTCACTCACCTTCTATTGACTGACTAGATGTGAACTACCCAGCTCTGAAGGAGGCATTAAGCGGTACGAGGGAAGATTTTATTTTGCTTTTAGACATTATAATTATCAACTTACAAAGGCAGAGTTCCCTTAGCATGTGAAAGATTGATCTTACAGTCTGTTCAAATCAAAGTTGAAGGAAAATTTATAAACACCCTTTCAGTCCTGGGTTAATACAATACAAACCAGTTATATCAGTCCGTGTTTGCTAGTAAGATAGATTTAATACGAGATAGAGACAAACATATGAACATTTACAAAATGGGCTTACAATGGCTATAGGCAAAATCAGATGTGAAAGATTGAAAAAGCTGTCCGCATGCTGGAGGATCCAGCCAAAGATCAAAGTCCTGGGGCTCACTGAGTAGTCTCCTGTAAAACTTTGCCAGGGGGCTGGAGGGTCTGTGCCGGAGGCTGAAGAGGCTGCACTGGCAGCAGTGAGACAGATGTCCAAGGCAAAACCAGAGACTGGATGTCCTCCACAGAAACAAGCGAGCCTTCTTGTTTCATGCCCCTTGTATTCCATCCAGGTCAAAAGTCTGTTGGTTGGTGCTGCCCACCTCCAGGATGGGTCTTCCTTCTTCAGTAAATCCATTCAGCCACATAAGTACTATGCTAAACCAGTCGATTCTGTGTATCTTATTCAAGTTGACACAACAGTTAATTATCACAAGTGTGAATTAATGTTCAGTGAAAAACCTAAAGAGAGGAGATATTTTGAGAAAGTAAATCATCTCCTACTTAATGCTGTTTAACTTCAAGCCCATTCAGCATAGAAATAGCAGATATATTTTTTTCATTATGATTTTTTATTTCCTTTTCATCTCTGGAGTTGTTGCCATGGAAACCAGAGGAAAGGCACTGTGAAAGACAGAATTCTATTATTAGGACATAGGATCTTTCTATAAATTCTTTTCATACATATTCATGTATGTAACATGTATGTATATGCGTGCAACTTCTCTAGTATAATATGCAACTATAGAATATAATATAATAATATTATAGAATATAATGCAGTGCAGATATTTTGCCTTTTCTCTTTTTCCCTTTTTGGATAAATAGCATTGTGGGATATACACTACTTTTTATTCCCCATATATTCTTTTACTTACTTATTATAGCCAAAGATTACTCCTACTAGAATGAAGAAACAGTTCTTCCTTTTCATGAGCATTGCATAGTGTAAGAAACCACAGTTAATTAAACATTTTGGATTTACAAGTGGTGATTTACATGTGCATTAGTTCACATATTTGCCGTGTGTGTTTCAGATCTATCCATGGGCGTGAAACTGCAGACACAACAGAGAAAATCCGTATGCCCTTTTTGCTAGATGTTACCAAAGCAACCCTATTCGAGAATGTTTGCTTTCTCACAGCTTTTCAAGAAGAATATGCCATCGAACTCTTAGATTTTTCCAATTTTCTTAAAGATAAATTAGCAGTTGGATTCAGTATAATTTGCAAATAATTTTATAAGAAGGCTGAACATTTTCCTTTTTGTAAGAATGATTTGTATAATATCATTAGGTTTTGTCTTTGTTTTTAGAAATTCATTATTTATTAAGGATATTGTCTCTGTGGCACATTACCACCATATCCTTTACCTTACTTTGCTCGTGTTTTTTGGCATATACATTATTTTTAAATTTTTATATAATTAAAGCTAAAATTACTCCTTTTTATTGCTTCTGAATTATGACATTTAGTAAAATTTCAAGCAATTTCAAATTATAGAGTCACACATAATTGCTTATGTATTTTTCTTTTTACTCATCTCTAGCTTTATCAGTGCCCTCTAGGAAGAATAATTGAATTAGTGCCAGTCTGATAGTTCGGTAAACTAAAGCGCCTGTGTAGGCAGAGCTGACTGGCTAGGGTTCGAGCCTTGATGTGCGGAGACAGCGACTGAGACTGGGCATGGTGGTGTGTGCCTGTAATCCCAGCTCTTGGAAGGCTGAAAACAGGAGAATCACTATGAGCTCCAATCTATGTAGTGAGACCCCAATAGATCCTGTACATCTTGTCCTAAATACAGAAAGGAAGAGGAAAAAAAAGAATAATAGATTTGTCTAGAGATTTGAAATTCTACCATTAATGTATTCTGAACTTTATACATAGCTAGATTTTTCTCTGGGTTTTTCATTATATTTCATTTCTCTTTATTTTTATAATCATACCAACCTTTTTAAATTACAGTTATATTGTGTTTCACTATGCGACGGAATTCTGCCTATCATTGTACTACTTTTTCAGGGCTTTCCTGTCTGTTCTTACTACCTTGACTTTCTATATGACTTTTATAATGTGTTTACTTTGAACAGTACAGAGTAACAAAAAGAAAATGCATAAACTAGGACTGCGTAGGTTTTCAAACAAGTATAGGGAAAACCAGTATCTTTGTCATACTTGGTCACTTGTTGAGGAATATATTTTTTCTTTATTCAAATACATTTATGTGTTTCAGAGAATGCAATGGTTTTACAAATATACACTACAGACATTTCTGAATTCTATGCTTATATCTCTGGTACTCCAGATGATGTTTTAGTTTTCCTGTCTTTAGTTTTTGCTTGTATGTATAAACACTGTTCAATTTCGAGTATTGTTATGGTTTGTGTCTAGTTGTCCCCCCAAAGCCTCATGTAGTCACTGGGAAGGGACTTCTACAGATTGAGACTTGACTCATGAGTCACCGGTATAATGTGTTTTAGTACTGATGGGATTATCAGTCTGAGTAGGGCTGGGACTATGGGTGTGGTCTAAGGTGGATATCCTGAGGCAGAGAGCCTGATAGGAATATAAAAAGAGACAGAGAGACAGACTAGAGCTGTTGCTCTGCTGGCCTGATTGGTTGGCTGCCTCTGCCACCATTTTGCTGCTGTTCTGCCGCCATGAACTGGATGCTCTCTACTTTGCTTCACTCAGCCTTGGGCCAGCCAAATATGGACTGAAACCTCCACAAACTGTGAGCTAAATAAACCTTTCCTTCCTTCATTTTGAATGTTGGGTATTTGTCCCAGCAACGAGTAAAAAGTGACTAAGACAAGTATTAATCTTGAGAAGTTAAGGGAGACAGACAATGACAGGGAAGATGAGCAGAGGGCTCATCAGCACACACAGCTACTTCTATCTTTTTTCAAAGTGTTAACACTTCCCTTTGCTTTCTTTTTGTTCATTTACTTGATCAACACACAGCATTATTTTAATTCGTAGTAGGCATGCTTTTTCGAACTCCCTGCCTTTAATGAGAAAGCTTCATTTATTGAAAATTCTTCTCCTTAGACATATTTATACATATTCTGTACACAGAATTTTAGCACAGTTCATGACACTCAACTGGTGATCATAAATTCCCACTTTTGAGGATTTTTAACATGATACGTGTTGCATTTGCTATAAGTGCCTACATAAATGTCCATTTATTTAAAAAATATTGGTGTGCTTAGCAGTCAGGGTACTTATTTTTTTTCTCTTACTGCCCTGGCCCTTCCTTTTGTGTGCTGACATCTCTCATCTGTGCGATCTGTATGGCTCAGGGCGCAGGCCTCTGCTGCCTTCACTATGTCGTCACTTCTGTGGCCTGTCCCCAAGTGCTCAGCATAAACACACTGATCACTGCCAAACTATCTGTGTAATAACTGGGCTTCCCCTCAGACTGCCTGATGCATATATGTGTACTTTAAAAAAAATAGTTTCATAGTATATACTAACTTCCAGACTATCCTGAGTGTCTTATATATACTAAGGTATTTTATAACACCCATGAACACAATAGTACTGCTACTAAATGACACTATATTTATAATGCTGTGATGATTATTGGTTAATTTCACAGTTGTAACAGCAGTATATATACTATTTTAATGCTCGTGTTTTTTCAATGGGAGATGAAAGCAAGGGACCCTCAGTGTCCTATGCAGTCCCTAGGTGGAAGCTCTAAGTCCAGTAAGGCCACATGGACCACAAAGTCTATGCTTTTTATCATTATATGGAAAACTTTTCTGTCTGCTCAGGCTAGTGAGCTTGGAGTTACCCTTGACTGTTGTGTTTCTTTCAGATACCTCAAATAAAATATTAGCAAATCCTAATTACTCCCGCATCAAAATATACATCACATCTGAACATTCTCCACCTTAGCTGTTCTAGTCACTATAAATCACCATTTTTTAAAAGTTTTATTATTGACATAGACTCCAGGTCAGGTTCTTGCATGTCATATTTTATTTTGAGACAGGGTCTCATTATGTATTGAACTCATAATCCCCCAGTGGCAGTCTCCTAAAGGCTGAGATTATAGCTATGTGCTACCATGCCTAGCTGGTAGTAGAATTAACTATGACAGTGTATTTTCCACATACCCTCTACTGCCTCATTTAAAGCCTCAAGCAGGTCTCATTTGTTCTTATCTCAGAATTCTCCAGTGTCTTTCCAGGTAGTGTATAGTGAGGCCAAAGTTGCTAAAGTGATTTCAAAGCTCTGGCATGAACCAGCCCAATTGACCTTATCATCCCATACTGGATCCTGTCGGTGCCTCTGGTGTGGCCCCCACCGTGGCATTTAGGGTTCTGCCTACCCAGTCCATGCTCCCATACCTTTCGCTATGCAGCTCTCAGCTTTGCATTCTATCCTCAGCAGTCACTTTCTGAGAAAGGTCTCTTATTCAATATCATATATAAAGTAGAAATGCCATTCATTGCTTTTACTGTTTTTTAACAAACAAACAAACAAATAAACAAAAGTTATTAAAAGAGAAGAGACAGGGAAACATGCCATAGGATTGACCTGCTACAATTTTTTGTGAACCATTTATCAGCATCATGTAAAAGGTGATGTGGATTTGTTTTGCTACAGATTTCAATATACCCTAATCAGGGATTTTTATTTCCCACTGGGCGATTTCAGAGCCTAAAAAGGAGCTTAGCCCAAGACAGTGCTCAGAAATCACTAGCTAAAGGAACAAATAAGAACTATGCATAGTTTCCTTAGGTGATTCAAGAGTTGCTCTCATATAGCATCACATAATGTCAATGCCCTATAAAATATTTTAGCGAACTGAGTTAAATACTGGATGTTGAGGTTCTTACTCAAATACTACAAAAAGTTTATCCATTTCTATTTTGCTGTGACTATTCATCTGGTAAAAGAAGGTAACAAGTTAAGCCGGATTTTTTTCCTGCTTCTCATTATTTTTAACTTAACTGCCTAGTTTGGGAGTTGTCTAGAATATGTTCTCATATTTTTATTCAAACTCAGCCAGACCCTGTGTTGTTCATAAGACTTGCTTCTTAAATATTTGCTTCCCATTTCCTTAACCTCTTGTCTGTAATGTATTCACCAGGGTCAGTTAATATTTAAATTTATAAGCCAGTTTATGGATTCACTTGAACCCAAGAAGAATTAATGGGTTCAGATTGCTTTGGTGGCTTAGTTAGGATTCAGGTGGGAAGAATGTCTTTGATAAATTGTAATTGGCAAGGGATTAAAAATATGAGTAAAAGCATGGTTTTCATCCTTGCCTTAAAATTGTGACAAAGAAAATATTTTATTCCTTCTTAAAGTATTTATTCTAACTTAGAATATTATTATTTATAATTGTAGATAATAATCACTCATACATATTTTTGCTTGCATAATTTCTCTTCGAGTACTAACGAAGCACTTATTGGTAACTTGATCATGATTTTCATGCCTGTTTCCCAGCCAGATTTTTCTTTTGTAAGAATAAAAGACCATTAATCTCTGACATAGTGCTAGATGAATCTTCCTGTGGCACCCAGATGTCATATCTTTATACATCATAAAACAGAGTTCTTCCCATTATCTTATGAAAGAAAGGCATTTGTTTTACCTGTACAAATTTCTTGTTGCAAACAAAAGTAATTTACATTCTTCTAAAGGTTAGGAGTATTATATAACTCCCAAAATAATTTATAAGACACAGATAAAATCCAATAGTTCAGTGTGAATTCTTGTTAAACTCAAAATAAGCCCACTTATCATTTTTGCAACTGATAAAATCATATGGCAAATAGCAATGAGGAGAAATATAGTTGAATAATTCATATTGCCTCCTTTTACAAGGAAGTCTTCAATGTATGGCCTCGTTTTCAAAACAAAAACTTATAATAGAGCAAAGAATAAGATGCATGCTATCATTTTATCAGTCAATTTTTGCTCTCTAGGGCAGTGATATGAAATTGAAGAGCATTCATTTTCAAAGCCTTTACTAGACTTCAGCATGAAATCATACATGCATGGGAGTGTTTCTTCCCAGCTTTCAACTTAGCTTTTGTGTTGGTGATATTCTACCAAAGGCCATATAACCCACAATAGCCCCGATCAAACACTTTGTTTCCATAATGTCTGTGGGGGTTGTTGCCCTTGTCTCAAAATTAAAATTAAATGTAAAGTAGCCTATTACTGCAATGAACAATCAGTGTAAAATTATATCTTCATATTTTCTTTCATTTTTTCAAAAAAAGTCACTTTAATTTATGAAGTCCATCACTTAAGTCAAAGGAACCCGTTCTAAAGGCTGTCTTGTTTCTTAAAAAGACATGTGGCTTTCTTGAGATAGTGTTTAATCAGTAGCAGGCGGATTGCAGGCTGAGATAGTGGAGTGTGGGGTTAAGAAGAAATTTGGTGTCAGTTGTACTTGATAGACTAGATTCCAACTTTGAGCTTTGTTATTTATCACTGACCATTTTCCAAGTCTTGGCTTCTTCTATTCAGTGGAAAGATAAGTAGCTAGCTTATAGAATAATTACTTCCTAAAAGCAGTTGGTGTATAGGAAAGAAATTTATCAGCATAAATAGCTCAATTGTACCTAAAAGGATCCCTTTTCTGCTGCTGGTAGGAATGTAGTCTGGTGCAACCATTATGGAAACCAATGTGGAAAGGGCCGGCCTGATAGCTCAGTGGACTTAGACAGACAGTGGCCCGAGTTCGATCCTTGGTTTCCTACGCCAGCCCTGCTGTTGAGATGGAATTGAGACTGGGACGCATGCATTTGTAATTTCAGCACTTGGGAGGCTGAAAACATGAGAATTATTAAGAGTCCAATCTGCATTGTGAGACCCTGGAGACCCTGTCGTAAGTATGGAAATGAGTGTGGAGAGTCCACAAAATCTAGGACTGGAAATCCCATTCAATATAGCTTACCCCCTTCAGGGAATCTTCCCCAAAGAATTGAAAACATCATATCACAGTGATGTATGTGTTCCTCTGTTTACAGCAGCATAATTTGTGATAGCACAATCTTGGAAACAACCAAAATGCCGATCACCTGAGGAATGGATGAAAAAGATGTGGTGTTTTTGCACAGTGGAGTATTAATCAGATATAAAGAAAAAAATAAAAAAAACAACAAACTTAAAACCTTCATAAGTAAATGGATGCAACTTGAAGCTATACTCACAAAATAAACCACACCCATATGTGTAAATATCGTACTGTCTCCCAGGTATAAGAACTCAAAAGAAAAAATAAAAACTGAAAGGTATAACACAGTTAAGTGGAAAAAAGGAAAACTTAAGGATTAAATGAAGAGAGAAAGGAGAAAAGTTAGGAAATAAGATAGAGGCAAAACTGTGTATTTATATATACAAGATAGATAAGGCAATGGTCCTAAGAATTTCCATCAGGTTTTTGAAAACAACAATTAATAGAATTCTCACCCTGACTAACTCTATATATTGATTTCTGTGAACTAAATTTGAATAATTTGTTTTGTTTTAATGTAATATTACCATTTTTCATTTTAAGTAATCAGTGCGACCACTGTTTTCCCATAGTGTTATGATGTAAAGAACCAACCATAGAGAAGGTTTTACATAAAGCATTCAGGAATGCTTAACAAGACTATCTCAATATTCTTATTGCTTTCAAATTATTTTCCACATATGCTACCAAAACAGATCCTTCCATATGAAATGAGACTTGTGACATATTTATTTAAAATTATCCACTGGTTCCCATTCACTTGCCCTAAAAAATACTTGTTAACCTGAACACCAATTTCTAATTCTCTTTCATTTCAAACTAAAGTTCTAGCAGTACTCGCCACTGTGGATTCCTAACAAGATAATGTTATCTTATTTCCTGCTTTGACAACTCTTCTTCCTATTATTCAAGAAGCTTCACTCTGATTTGTCCCATGATACACTCATCCTACCTCAAATAAAACTCTCCTTGAAGCTTCTCTGACATAGAGGTCAACTTACATTCTTCTCTTTTATTCCCATTCCATCCAATCTGTAGCTTGAATGGAAACACATGTAGAAGTGCATGAGTTGTGACTCTAGGACCAAATGGCATGGTGGCCACAAATGTGACTTACTCAGTTTGCTTAATTTGTATCTTAGCAAAACCAGGGACAGGTGGATAGAGCTGAACTGGACTTGCTGCACAGCTAGTATCTAGGAGAAATGTAGCATTATAGATGTAGTATGTATTTCTAGTATGCATCTGGTAAGTTTTCTTATGGGCTAGGGGTTGAATCCACGGTCTATGTATTGAGTGTGTCGTCAGCCTTTTTTTTTTTTTTTCTTTTGTTTTTTAATTTGATACTCTGCCTCACTACAGTGCTTGTCCATGTTGGACTCGAAATTAAACCTTTCTGGCTAAGTCTTCCAAGGAACAGGTTTTTCCTTCATTATTAGTTACCTCACATAATTCTTGGAAAAGTGTTGATAAATATATATTAGAAAATGAATACTCGCTATCTTATTTGTAACATGAACTATATCCTAAGCAAGAACGGTTTTGACACATATTTCCATTAGAAAAAAAAATCTAAAGTTTCAGCTGCTTCACAAATCATTTGTTTTATATATTTTAAGTACAAAAGAGTCTTAATCTTTTAGATAAGACCTACTTAGTTGAAGAAAAATGACAAAAGAAGCTCATGTGCCCACTCTAATTAATGGCAAAGAATTTAATATGTAAATACGTGGCTTATTGTAGTGGAGGGAAAGTACAGGATTTACGGGCTCAGCCATCCTGTGTGAAGCACCAGACCCATCATCTCTTAACATCTCTTAACATTGCTTTCAATGTGGACATAAAATAAGCTTCAGCATAACATGAAATTGAGCCTCCATGACTTGGAAATGCAATTTCAAAAAAGGTAATGGTACCCTTGTTTTACTTTCTTTTTCCTCTACAGATATCAAAATGTATACAGGTGTGGTTACTGGATGTACATCAGGTCTTCTGTATCTTATTTATAGTCATAAATTTTTTCCCTTGTACTATAGAAAATAAATAGTACTTCATTTAGGAGCCTAGCCTACAAGGATCATTGCTTTTTGGGGATCTATAGAGCATAAATAGGATTATATCAACTCTGCATGTTGGTTAGCCAGAAAGTCTTTGTAGGTTTGACTTAACAACCAGAGTTAGCTCATATTTTCTTCAGAGTATCAGTTTGTCTCAGAAGAATGGAAATCAATGACTGATGGAAACAACCAATGGTCACATAATGAGAGTTATACTCCAGGTTATATTTGTCATAGTGTACAATGGAATGAAAATACAGTGGTACCTCAGTTTGTGAATGTAATTTGCTTTACAATTTTGAGGATGATACCTATATTTCTGTTCACGTGAGGAAGGTTATAGTCATGTTTGTTACCAGACGTGAAGTTTGAAAATTGAAGCAAAATTTTGTTGAACACCTGTTTGCAAACTGAATTGTTAGCAAACATACACATTTGTAAACTGAGATATTGCTGACCACAAGTCTTTTAGATATTCTGAAATATATGGTGAATAATCATTACTACTAGCTATCAAAATACAGCGATAATTGTAGGTTAAGAACCATGCCACAGCTCTATCATAAATAGAGCACCAAATTCCTGAAACTTGCAATTTAGACCAATAAATCTAAAATAGAGCCTCGACAGGACTTCATAATAGTATCACAGCAGAGCAGAGTTCAAAAGGCATGATTTTCAACAAGAAACAATTACAAGTACGTGCTATTCACTGAAGCCAGTGATAAAGTCTAAGGAAAAAGGAGACTTAGTTTTTCCACACATTTTTCTCCTTTCCTGTCCTCTCCAATCTCAAGTGGCATTGATAGAAAACATTGATGTAGTTCTCTCAACTGTTCCTTCCACACATAAGATTTAAATCAATCTCCTGACTTCTACTTACAAGTTTTGTTCAGTAATTTTCTTCAACCTTACACTATAAGTTCCTGTAGGACAGGAACAGCATTGTTTTATTGACTACTGGCATATGGCAGGCATCTTTAAGAAAACCTGTTAAATGAGTTATGGATATAGCACCTTTAATCCCCATTGCTTGAAAAAAAATTGCTAAATGTATTTGGTACTCACAGAGACTTCTGTCTTAAAAAAATGAAGAATAATCCAAAGAGCTAACACAATTGCACAGTTTTGCCCCTTGTATTCCATTTTAATTAATTAATTAATTAATTTTTATATTTTAGGGAAGGGTCTATCTACAGGGTATTCAGACTAGATCAGACTCATAGTGATCTTATCAGACTCATAGTGATCCACTTGTTTACAGCCTCTCCAGGGGCAGGGCTCGCTCCCTGGGGTTTGAACAATTAGCCCCTTTGCCTGCTTTCAGGTGTATAATCCACTGAGCTTTTTGCCAGCCCTTCCATTTTGTTTTTGGAAGAGCTGAACCCTTTTGAACTTTATATTAGTAATCTGGGAAGTAGGAGAAATAGGAATGATCCTTCCTTATAGACATATCATCTTGTATACTAAGTTGTGTGTCTGGCAAAATTATAATTCTGAAATTGCTGCTTAAATATAAAATTTTACAATTTCTTCCTCTTTCTAAGTCATTTTCTACTAAGAAGGATCAGCACCTATCTGAACACATCGGGCTCATGGTGGTGGGAAGTGTGCTTCAGAAGGGGTAGGATATCATTCTTCACAACTCTGAAGTTTGTCCACTTAACTGAAAGGCCTCCTATGGCCTCTTCAGTAGGATTTTGGAACCCTTGCTTATGCACCTCAACACGTATCACAGAATATTCAGGGACTGCAGCCACTCAATAGGGAACTGCCTAGAGCAATTGCCAAATGCAATAGCTCCAGCCATATCTCCTCTGGAGCCTGGAGAAGGCCTTTCCTTCCTCAGTTAGGATTTAATTACCTTAGAGAGCAGCTGAGAATTTCCATCATTACTTTTTTTTTCCAAGATGCCATCAATCTTGTCTATTGAAGTAATTTGATTTTTTTTTGTTCTACAAGAGTACTAAATTTTCTTCGTGAAGAAAAATGATGAGGGGAAATAAAGGGGAAGAAAGTAATTTTGCAGGATATTTAAATGTAACTCCTGAAGAATTGTTGGTCTAAGCCATTCCATTATATCTGTACTTCATACCACGGGGACAAAAAAGTGTCTTTTTTTGAGAGTTTCATTTCTTATTGCTTGTTGAAGTAATTTAAACCAAATTTACTGAAGAGGTCTACAGCCAGCAGGTGGCTAAAGGCTTGAGATTTTGGAACATATGCCTCTGGTCTCAAGTCCTTACTCAGCTATTTATAAAACGTACGACATTTATTCTTTACCATCAGGGAGATATGGTTTCTGTATATATGCAGAGAAAATAATGACATCTACTTCAAATAAGGACTTTCAAAATTAAATTCAGCATATGAGCTGAGTTCGAGCAGTTCCTGGTACCTCACGTTATTATGAATTGTAGCAACATTTATTTTCAGCTCTTACTCGATGTTTTTTGGCATACTTTCTCAGTTTCTTATGAGATGAATCAGGTTATCAAGTGAAATACGATGAACTTGTGAAGACTAAGTTTATCACTTATGTCTAGAATCAGTCATTACTCTCACTGTTTTAGAAGCAGAGATAGTTACCGTTCCACAGAGGGGAGAAGCATTGTTCATCTTGGCTTTTATCTTTGGTTTTATCTTTGAGTGTTTGGAAATTAAATGTTAGAAGATTATTAAATACATTAATTGGCACAACATGGTTAGTTATTCATTACCTCAATGAACAAATCTTTTCCATCTATTATGCCTTTATCCTCAGAGTGCATTGGGAAAATAGTGTCAGGTGAAGTTATTCTAATAAGCCATCATCATTGCGCATTTTAAATTTAAATGAAGGTAGCAGGTATCCTTGGACAATTTTTCTTTATTCTTTCATGACATCTTGTTTCCACTTTGACTAGGAGTCTAATTACATTGCTTTAAAAGTGTGATTCTATTTCTTTCTTTGGCTTTGTATTGCGATCCTTAAGGGTGGGACTGCATGACTCATCTCTGGATCCAACAAGACCTCAGACAAAACCTATCACAGTTGTTTAATTGCCATTTATTGAATGAATGGAGAAACTCATGAGTGAATGGGCAGTGCTCAGTTGTCAGGTTCATTACGGGTTTATTGCTGTACTCAGAGGCTCCTGGGTCATCATTATTTGCAAGGCATCAAAGAAGAGTATTTAAAGTAAAAAACAAAAACAAAACAAAACAAAAAAAACCACAAAAAGAACCAAAACAATTTTGCAGTCATAATTTTCATCCAGGTTTTTTTTTTTCTTCTGTACACATTATTTTCAGTACATTTACTTGAAATTTAGCCCTAATTTGACACTGAGAATTTAATCTTGTAATAAAATCAATCACATGATTTAAGAAGATGCATTGTTTTTACTCCTTTGATTCTCTAAACAAATAAATTCAGTCAATAAATGTTATACACTGACTGTATTGATTGTCAAATGATGTTTGCTTTAGAGGCTAGGGATATAGCCCAGTGGCACTGCTCCTGCTTGACAAGCCTGAGATCCTGTTTTCAATTTCCAGACTCCAAAAAACAACTGTTTTGAAGATTTTTTCTTAACTAAGTTAATAATAATAGTATTAGACATTTCTATTATAGAGACATTCTAATTAACATGTACTTGATACTTTTAAAGCACTTAACATATGTCAAATTATGTAATGTTCATGATATCTTCATGAATGATATTAATGCTATGTTTTAGCATTAATATCTTAATGCTATGATCATGTAAAGTCAACTTTTCATTTGTTATATTCCTAGTCTGTTGTATGTTGGGAGCTAGCAGGAAGCCAGGAAATTTGATCAAGTGTGTGTAGGTGGGACTGGGCTTCCCTTCCTGGGGCAGAAAGCTACCCCAGTGCTGAGAAAAACATCCTGCCTGGTTCAATATAGAGATAAAGACCAAACATCTTAAGTAGAGAACAATAAAGCCCAAGGACAGCTGCAGGGAGTTCTGGTTGTCTCCTCCCCTGCTTGGAATGTTTTCAATTTTCCCAAAGCAGTTATGCAAATTCCTTAGCCTGTCCTTGAACAGTGAATAAAACGAATATCCTTCTGAGGATCTAGGTGAGTCCTCTGAGCTACCTTCATCAGGTCTTCTCATTGTTTCTTTCGGCACCGACACCAGAACAACACAACATTAGTCACGTGCTATATTCCCTGGGACTAGTCACTTGCTCCAGGCTTGATAAATGCAGTTGATAGATCATATATCAATAGATTATAGGAATCCCATTCTTAAACTGCTGCAACTATGAAACACAGGTCCAAATGTCACTTAATTTTTATTTTTAGAATAACTTACCTTTTTTATGATACTGGGAATTGAACTCAGGACCTTACACTTACCAAGAAAGCACTTATTCTTTTGAGCTATCTCCCTGGCCCCAATAATTTACTATTTTTATAAACACTTGGAAACTTTTCCATTTTAATATTCAAAGAGGGAAGTGACCAGCACAGCTTTTATGATTAGCTCTATGTTTTTTGTGCTTCTCCCAAAATTCTTGTGCTGGAAAATTAATCCCTGAAGCAATAGTGGTAGGTGGTGGGGCTCTATGAGTGGCGGTAAGGTTCCAGGGTTGCACTAAACCCAGGAGATCAGTGCCATCGTTAAGTGGCTTGTAGGAGCATGTGAGTTTGTTCACTCTCTCATGCTCTTGCTCCTTTGCTTCTGCTATAAGAAGGTCCTTGCCAGATTTAGGCACCTCGATGTTTAATTTTCTAGCTTTTGACTTTGAAAATATAAATATCTATTCATTATGAACGCCACAATGTTTGCTGTTTTATTACAGCAGCACAACACAGACTGAGAACTTTGGGAATCAGTTGAATATCAGAGTTAAAAACTTAATCTTCTAGTACACTTGAATGCTCAAGTTAGGGCAGGGTTAGCAGATTTAGTTTTCCTTCTTTACAGGCTCTTTGGCAGGGAAAATAAACATTTGAGTTAGATAGTTATTTCTTATTTATGTATTTTTAGTACAGGGTCTACAGGGTCTCACTACACAGATGGGACTTATAATACTCCTTCTGTTGTCGCCTCCCATACACTTGGATTGCAGGTGAGCACCACTATGCCGAGTCTCAGTCTCAGTCTCAGTCTCAGTCTCAGTGTGGCCTGGAGTTGGGGCTGGCAAGGCATAGATAATTATTTCTTTATTGTAATTTGTCCTTCAGACTGTTTGAATCAGAATTTAAGAATAGACTCTAAAAATTAATAAAAGAATAAAAGAGAAAAATGAAATTATAATGCTTACATTTTGCTATTAGAAAATACAGATACTGAGTGTTAGTTGATAAATATGCTGTTCTTATGTCACATGTACACAAGTATTTAAAACTGAAACAGTTAACAGCAAGGAGAGACTTGGAGGTAATTTATCGAAGCTTTCTTACTCAATTACATTACTTTGATCTGGTATCATTAGATATATCTTAGAATTAGAGTAAGAAGCAGCAAGCAAATATTAGCAAAAGCAAAACTTTGTTTAAAGTTTAGATACCCACATTTTAGGGTATAGCCAGTTAATTTGGTGCAATTTTTAAAAGTATTCTCAGAGTGAATCATGATCAAAACCAGAGCTGTGACTTAGAAAAAGATAAAAAATCCTGCTGCTTTTGTGTATCACACCAATCTGGTTACTTTAATGACTATTTCTCTTTCCAATTGTATTAGTTTTTATTAGTTCATAGCAAGTAATAACAAACTACTACGCAGCTTAAAACAGTGCAAATTTATTATTTCACAGATTGTGAGGGTCAAGGGTTTAGTCCCAGTGATAACAGGAACCTACCCCATTCTGTGTTTAAGAAGCTCCAATCAGGTTTGGTCACACTGTATTTCTCTTTAGAAATGAGGAATAATTTACTTCCAATATCATTAAGGCTACTGGCAGAACTCAGCTTCATATGTCGGTATAATGACAGATTGGTTACTCACCGTGTGCCACCTCCTGAGCTTGGCTCTTGTGCAGTGCTCAAAATTCACAGAAGATGTCCCTGGGTCCTTGTCCTGGCCCCTCCAACATAGCCTCTTGCTCCATCAAACCCACAAAGAGGGATTTTTAAAGAGATTCTTAGCGAGAAGGGCCTGATAATAGCTCAGGAATACAGTGGGGAGGGGATATAACTCAGTGGCACAATATCCACCTGGCAAGTGCAAGATCCTGATTTTGAGTTCCAGCACACACACACATACACACACACACACACACACACAAAACAATGTAATCACAGAGGTAACATCTTACCAGATTTGCCACACTCCGTTTTTCAGTACTTAACTGTTAGGTCCGGGAGACGTCGGGAGAAGGATGAGCCAAGAGTCGGTGCCTCAAAGTGTTATAGAGCTCTTTTATTAAATAAGCTGTGCCGGCACAGGGCCACCCTCAGGAAGAGTGACCCCGAGTGGCTGTGTGAGCGGGTTTTTATAGGGTATCTATGTTAATGAGGGATTTAGCAAGCAGGTTTTACAGAAGCCAATAGCGTACGTTATTCGCGGGATTGGGGAAGGTGATTGGGGTGGTGCGAGTCCTTCAGGCAGCTAATGGGAAAGTGAGCCCTCG
>PVJA010008908.1:0-62647 GCA_004027025.1 Myocastor coypus | reverse complement strand
AAAAAAAAAAAAAGTAATGTGGATTTAAAAAGGTTAATGTTTAGTTGTTTGATCAATCTTATATACCTATATGTATTAATCTAAACTGATCCGATGATGAAAATATGTAATATAACCATTGTTAAATTTAAACAATAAAAGAATTGAAAAAAAAAGAAAAAAATCTGTTGACACTTTCCAATCCATCACACACAGGAAGCACTATCCTCTATACTGACAAAGACCAACATCACATTCAAAGAGGACTGAACAAGTTCATTTCATGGTATCCAAGAGAACACTGTGTGAGCAGAAGGGGGTTAGCATCATGAAAGCCACACAAGAAATGACAAGATCAGTGCAAAACTATCCAAAGAACAGCAGGGAGCTCAGCAGTGGGACATGAAAGCATTCCAGTAGAGCTGCCTCATCTACTCTTGGACTCTACTCTCCTGCCATCCTACACAGCTTGTTCAAAAGTAACATGCTCCTGAGCCACTGTATGTACTACGCACCCTTAGTGTTCTCTTAGCTCTGCCTACTGATCTTTAGGACCCAATCATGAATCACACCCGAGAGGTACCTAGCAGTGTACTGAATAAGCACTTGCTGAATGAATGGGAAAACCCTAGGTGTCAGCCACTACCTCCTTAAGACTACTACTAGAGCCAGGCACAGTGATTAAGGCTATTTCACACTGCTTTTTCAGAACATCTGTTCCCAAAGACTGGCCCATAGCATCAGCATGACAGGAAAGTCTTCTGAGACCCTTTCAGGATACCCATGAGTATAAAAACAAGGTGTTGTTTACCATCTTCATTCTCTTTATCTCACAAACATGCTGTGGAGTTTTCTCGAGGCTCCCTGATACATGATGGACAGCCAATGGAACTGTGTTGATATGCTCCTGGGCTTTAAATATGTCTTACTGTGGAAATGGTGGCACACATCAACCTCTCAGCACTCTGGTAGGCTGAGGCAGGAAGATTACAAGCTCAAGCCTAGTTTAGGGCACTGAGCAACTTTATGAGTCTGTCTCAAAGCATTTAAAAAGGTTTGGGATATCACTGGGTGGGAAGCAAAGGCCCGAGTTACATTTCAATACCATAAACAATAGTAGCTAATAAAAATAAAACGTGTTTCACTTTCTGATATAGTAAATATGGTAGCTGAAACCAATATACAAAACCAAAAAATGGTAGAATTCCTCAATAAATTTTAAGAATGCAAAAGAGTCCTTCCACCAAAACATTTAGAACCCACTGCTACTACTCCTTAGTGTACTATAAATTCCTTACATATTGTAGCCAACCTACTTCAATATTGTGCTTAACAATACATGATAAACTAACTGATGAAAGATGCTCTCCTGGAAAAAGAGACAGGAGAATTAATACCCTCATAAGCTCAGGAAAGCCCCCTAAAGATTCTACAATTCCTGGTACTCTGACACTTGCTCAGCAGCAACCTTCTGCTGAGTATTTGTTACCTGGAACCCTGACAAGGGAAAAAGCACTATCTGGTCCATCATCCAAACCATGCAGTCATTTGCAAGGAACAATCCCATCCCAATTCCACTTCATTCAGTAATATTACACTTTACACAACAGTGTCTTATACATGATCTAGCGAGCCACTCACTATACCTTTATCATTCTTCATTCAGCAAATATGTACTGAATGCCTTCCATGTGACCTGGCACTACTAGATGGCAGTGAATAAATGCAATAAAGCCCTAATGGGAACTTGAAAGTACCAAGGCAAGAGAGCATGACAAACTCTGCTAACTTGCCTAAAGCCCTGAGAGACTGACGGGAAAAGTTAGGGTTCATTTATTACAGTTTTGATCAACTGCTGCAATGCAATGTAAAACTGAGACCACAGCTTCCTCAGTGTATACCTGTGCAGCATCTCTATGGTTATTAGCTTCACTTTAGTCCTTTCTCTGCCTAATCTGCACCGCATTCCCTCAAGGAACAGAGGGAGAGCCTCCCTAAATTCTAACCCTTACAGAGGCTTCCCTAGCAACCAGACTGCTTTTTACCTGCCCTGCTGTTTTCCTGTATCCTTTTCTTTCTTCCTCTCGCTCTCCTGGATCCCTATCTCCTTTCCTAAAGTTACTTTTCCTTCCCCTACAGCCTCCACTCATTCATCCCGTGTTCGCTTAAAAAGGAAGACTTGGATTCCAGTCCAAGCTCTCAGGCAAGCGTAGCTAAGCACTTTGGCTCAGAGAAACTAAAGCTCACGTTGCTTTCAGTTCAGTAAGCGGCAGAGCCTCACAAACCTCGCTTCCCAAAAGCAGAGGAGGGTCACACCCAATAGCCAGAATCAAGGGAATCCTACGCCTGTATGTGGCTCATCCTCGCGACCGCTCCAAGTCATTCTTGCAAGTTTCGGCTTAAATGTCACCTCAGTGGCGTTCGGCTCCAGTGTTCTATCTCAGGACCCACTTCTATTTCCCTCGCGGCTACGGCCAAAACTGGGAGCCTCTGGGGTCACTCAGCCTCGGGGTGAGGGACGCCTGGCTGCCGCCGGACCCCACATCGGTGCAGCGGCTGGCTCGCGGGAGGCGCTCGGGCTGCCTGAAGGAAGGGACGGACGCAGCAGGCGACGGAGGCCAAGCGATGCCCCAGCGATGCCCGGCGCGCTCCCCCGGCGCCGCCTCCCGCGCTCCCGGCCCGCCTCACCCGTCCCCCGGCACCTCCCGTAGCTTCAGCCCCAGGGCCTGCAGCTGGTTAGCGAAGCTGACGAACTCCTCCTCGCAGCCGCCGCCGCCGCCGGGCTCCGGCCGGTTCCGCCGCTCCTTGGCCAGGGCCCGGCGCGCCGCCCGCTCATCCCGCTTGCGCTCAACCTCGGCTTTCCGGCTGCCGCTGCCCGGCCGGCTCCTCGCTAACTGCTTCCGAGACATGGTCTTGGCCCACAGCCCTCAGTGGCAGCAGGAAAAGCCGCAGGACCGCTGGGCGGCGGCCTCGGTTGCCGAGGAGGCGAACCAGCTGTGGCGACAGAGCCCGGCGACCGCGGGAAGGCCACTGCGCCTGCGCACGCGCACACACCAGGTATCCCGTCACGTGACGGAGTCCCCAGCAGCCCCACCCCCTTCAGGCATGGCCGGCAAAGACCATAGAGAGAGCGTCTGGGTGGGCTAGATAGACATCTAGCCTGATCCGTTCTAATCCTCCCCCTACCGGTGGAAAGGACTCAGTGTGCGGTAGGTGAGACCGGCGGGAACACAACTGGTACAAAACAGCCGGGTATGCTGGCGCACGCCTATAAACCTAGCGCTTGGGAAGCTGAGGCAGGAGGACCAGTATGCGTTCGAGACCAGCCTGAGCTACAAAAGTGAGCTCAAGGCCAGCCTGAACTGCATAGCGAGACCCGGTCTCAAAAAGAAAAAGAAAAAAAAAAAAGTAACAAAAGAGAGAAGGAACCACAGTTAGAGAAAGAAGAGGAAAAAAAAAAAGGGGGGGGGGATCTTGCAGTACAGATAAGCCCTTTCACATGATTCATTCATGTTGAATTATCCCCAATTACAGAACAATGAAGTCACAGACTTGGTAGATCTTGGCCAGACACTTGTTTACTTAAAGCTGCTGTTCTCATCTCTGCACTTCTCTTATAAAGCAAGAGAATAATGGTTCCTCCAATAGGGTGAGCAACCTAGATTTGCCTGGACAAAGAGTTTACCTGGGATACAGGAATTTTGGTTCTAAAATTGAGACAGTCCTAGAAAACCAAGACAAATGGCCACTCTAAAGCACTGCCACCTACTCTAGGACCTGAGGCTATCAGTGCCCCCTCTTTTCCCTCAGCCCCTCATCTTGACTCCTCTTTCTTAGCCCTCTTTCTTCCCACAATAATACCATTGTCCTGTCCTTTGTATTTTCTTCTCCCCTCTCCCCCCTTCCTTTTTCTTTTTTTGGTACTTAGTACAGGGTCTAACTACACAGGTCAGAGGACTCATAGTGAGCCCCCTGTCTTCAGCCTCCCAGAAGCTGGGGTTACAGATGCCCATCACCACACCCACTCTCAAAAGTCATCTCATCATGCCCAGGCACACTGGGGATTGAACCCTTGCCCCTGTGTCTGCCTAAGCAGGCGCTTGAATCTGCTGAGCTATCTGGCCAACCCCTCGTGTGTGTGTGTGTTCTAACCAAACCCTTAAACTATCCCCAGGCATATTCCATTTCTCCCTCTCACAGTGTTATTTTCTCATTGCCTTATAGTTAGTTTTCCTGTTGCTGAGACAAAATGCCCAACACCTAAGATAAAAGGAAAGTTTTATTTCTGCTCACAATTTGTAGAGGTTTCTGTTCCTAGTCAGTTGGCTCCAAGGCAGAGCTGCAGAGAAGAGAGGGAAGGCAGAGGAGAGGTAGTCCAGGGCGTGGTAGGCAGGATGCAGCAACCAGTGAACCTTCCCTTCCCTTTCATCCCACCCAGGCTACAAGCCTATTGTTGTCACCCACACCCAGGATAAACCTTCCCATTACCCACACCCAGAACTATGCTAAATGAATCAGTGGGCTAATTTAATTATCACACACGTTTAATCCAAATTGGCATATCCTAGATCCAGCCACCTCTGAAAAGTCCTACTTATAAGTACAAGAGTCTTTGAGGAAACATCTAGATAACAAGCCATGATACACATGTACCGAGTTTCCCTTTAGCAATAGCTTCCTCCATTTCAAATAGCATCTCTATTTTTACTCATCCATATGCAAATATCTATCATGTAAATAGTAAAATTTACATATTCATGAATAGTTAAATACTTCCTATGCTGGTGCCAGGTACAGCATGGAGTTAGAGACGTGAAGTTGTTTTCAAGGAGCAATGATACTAATTACAATGCCAAGTGATAACTGCTATGGACAAGGAAAGGTGGAGCCAGGAGCAGTGATCTTATGCCTGCAATCCCAACACTCTAGGAAGAGGTAGCAGGATCATATGTTCAAGTTCAACCTAGGCAGTGTAGTGATTTACTAGAGCCCTCTCTCAAAATAAGACTTAAAAAGGGCTGAGGATATAGCTCAGTGCAGAGGCCTTGGGTTCAGTACCCAGCACTCCTGAAGGAAAAAAAAAAAAAAGAAAGAAAAATTAAGAGGAGGAAAAGAGAGGGAGATTAGACAGTGTCTGGGGTGGGGGCGGAATGTGGAGACTGGAGTAAAAAAAAAAATATATGATAGGCTTTCCAGAAAAAAAGAAAAGACTCCTCAGCTGAAGATGAAAGGGCAGATGGAATTTGGCTAAACTAAGCTCTGGGTGCTCTTGGACACTGAAGAACAGAAGGAGCTTGGAGCTTGACCCCTGAAGCAGGAACCAGAGGGGAGGCCCATACCGCTGTCTGGGTGTGACTTGCCCCACTAAGGTTCACGTGTTGGAAGCCTGAAACAGTGTGGCAGTGTTGGTGTGGTGGAACCTTCCAGGACTGAGGCTTAGTGGAAAGTAACAACGCCACAGAAGTTCCATCCTCATGAGTGGCCCGATACTGTCTAGAACTAGAGTTCATTGTTTTAAAGAGAAGCTCCCCCAGGCTTCATTCTTTCCTGCCCCCGGCCAGTTTCCTTTCTGCTTCTCCACTGTGTTGTGACACAAGACACTGGTGCCTTGCTATTTGGACCTGCTGGCCGCCAGAACTGTGGACCAAAAACCTTATTTATTTACAAAGTACCTACCTTGGGATATGTTGGTGTGGCCACACAAAATGAACTAAAAAAACTCAGACCTGGCAGGATCTTGCAGGCCAAATGCAGGGGTTTAGCTAAAGTCCTTAGAGTTCTGTGGGCCATTGAAAGGTTTTAATCAGTGTAATGACACATTGTGACTATTTATATAAATATGACGGTAACTGTAGCAGAGAAGGGACAATAGCAGGTAGGCATGTAGCTGTCTTATCCTTACTTTGTCCCCCCTCCCCCTGGACAGGATCTCGTTATGTAATTCAGGCTGACTTTGAACTCACTAGGTAGCCCAGACTGCAGGCTGGCCTTAGATGCAGGCCAATCCTCCTGCCTCAGCCTCCCCAGTACTGAGCTTACTGGCATGCATCACAACGCCTGTCTAAAGTCACCCTTTCCTAAGGGTGCATCCCAGCCTGCAGTGGCCCCTCTGCTCATATCTAGCTAGACAGGGTGATAGAGACCCTCAGTTCTGATCCAAGCCTCTCGCAACTGACCCCAGCATCTTGGATTATTTGCTTCGCTTCCCCAGCTTCCTTTTAATCATTGTTAAAACAGGAGTAAGAATAGGGAGCTCCAAATTGAGGTCTATCGGTAAGGACGATGTGTATGTACAGTGCCAGGCACTATTCCAGTTTCCTTACAAATACTTTTACCTTGGCATGATGGTATACATGTGTAATCCCAGCATTTGGAGAGGGAGCCAATGGGTTTGTTGCAAAGTGAATTAATGGGAAGCTGGGCGTGGTGGCGCATGCCTGTAATCCCAGCACTTGGGCGACTGAGGCAGGAGGATCGGTGTGAGTTCAAGACCAGCCTGAGCTACAGAAGTGAGCTCAAGACCAGCCTGAACTCATAGCGAGGCCCTGTCTCAAAAAGACGAAAAAAAAGGGGGAGGGGGAGTTAATGGCCAACCTGAACTACATAGTGACATCCTGTCAGAAAAAATAGACAAACAGACAGACAGACAGACAGGCAGACAGGCAGATCCTATTTAATCATTATAACACCCCAGTGAAAAATATGTGCTATTTTTATCTCCACTAGATAGCTGAGAAACCTGCGGCACAAAAGAGTAACCTTCCTAAAGTCACAGAAGGATGAAAGCTAAGCTGCGTAGCCAGGCCACCTTGCTCCTCACCCCTGTGCCATAAACTGCAAAGCACTCCGCGCCACCCATGACTGCGTCATTAGTAGCTTTCTTCACCACCCGTGGCTTTCACTGGCGGGGCCTTTCTGCCATTTCTGTTGTCTCGTCTCTCTATTGTCTGATCTTCTATTTAACTTCTTTTGCATTAAGGCAGGCTTCAGAAATTCTCCTAAAAGCCTGAAGGCCCATGATAATGTCACCTCAGGCCACTTGTTTAGCTTTCAAACTTCTGTTTCCTGTTCTGTACATGACAATTCCAAAAGAGTAGAAGGGAGAGTTGTCAAAATAGAATAAATCAGCGAAACCCTGGGGAGGCAACGAGTACCAAGTTAATGGAGTCATTTTAATGATCCTCTTTATTGTGAAAAACTCATGCACTCGGGAGCAAAGATTGACATTCCAACTTCAGAAAGCAGAGAAGGAGGGACTGTCATCACAAAATAGGTGGCAATGGGGCTGGGGAGATGCCTCTGTGGCACAAGTTCCTGCCTCGCAAGTGCAAGGTCGTGAGTTCGAATCCCGGTCCCACAAAAAAAGAAAAAAAAAAATGTGGCAATGCAGAACCCAAACATACTGACAGAAATGTAAGCCCTTACCCGTATTGTAAAAATCTTTTTGCATGAGTCTGTAGCCTTTCATCCCACGCATAGAATTTGTTTTTTTTTTAAATGCTGTGCATAGAATTTGAATGAGTGATTTCTCTCCTTGCAGAGGAGTGTTAGGCAGTAGCTCTCTGTAAGTGCAAATCAATGTAAGGCTTATAAATTGGATCTAAACGCCAAGGGGAAAGTGTCCTTGGGAATAAAACGAGTGGCTTACTAGCTTCCCCGGAGTTAATTAAAAGAATCATTAAACTTCACTAGATGGTATTTAGTGTAAATTAATAAAAAGTGTAACTAATAGAACTTTATTGAAGAGTGATAGCTTTAGGACTTTTAAGAACTTACCATCAAGATGTGGGGAAATAAGAAATCCTGTGTCCACCTGTTGGAGCTAAGTGAGTCTAGTCACTTCAGAAGGCAACTTGGGCTGGATCAGACCACATTAGTAAAGGTCAACTCTGCACATTTTATTTTAGAATTAAAAGGAGAGATGCTGTACTCCTCCTTTATCATAAGGAATACTTTCCCAGCACTCTTCCTGAAACTGTAGATCATACCAAACCTATACTATATTATATTTCTTTCCATATGTATATACAATGAAGTTTAACTTACAAATTAGAGCCAGGGATATAGCTCAGTGGCGTAAGCATCTGCCTGGCAAGTGTAAGGTCCTGAGCTGGAGCCCCAGTCCTGCAGTTGAGTCCAGTCCCCACTTCTGCCGCTCCCAGGCTGCGGCCCGGCAGTGCTGTGGAGGAGCAGCTTCAACTCTGAGTTCTGAGATACCGATGCGGCTCTGTGCCCTGAGGAGGTACCCAGGGCCTGCAGGCAGGTGCCCCCTCTGTTTGGCACTCTTTCTTGAACATCACCTCTTCCCATCCTCCCCAGTTTCCCTGAAATGGCTGTAAGACTGAAATATATTCCATATGCTGAATTATTTATAAAAGTAAAATGAAGAGTTTAATACTCTCCATTATTAATTTTTCTAGCAACTACAGAATTGCTAAAAACCTAACAGAAATAGAACATTTTACATGGCTCTAGAGGGGCATAAAAAACATGGGAGGGATTTTGTGGGGGGAGTACTGGGAAGGAACCCAGAACCTTCATGCTGAGCTACTGCCTACCAGCTCCTTTTCATTTTTAAAAATTTTAGGACAGGGTCTCTAAGTCATAAGTAGCTGCCAAAGTTGAGCTGGATTTTGCCATCCCCCTTCCTCAGGCTCCCAAAGTGCTGGGAACTATAGGTGTGTGCCACTATGTCCTGATAAAGCATCAGTTTTTGTTTTTTGTTTTGTTTGTTTGTTTGTAGTACTGGAGGTTAGAACTCAGGTTCTTGTGCTTGTCAGGCAGGCTCTTAAGCCACTAAGCTATCTCCCTAGATCGATCTCCCTGCCCTTTTGTTTTGTTTTTGAGACGGAGACTCGCTATGCAGTTCAGGCTGGCCTTCAGATCGCTCTGTAGCCCACACTGGTCTTGAACTCAACAATCCTCCTGCCTCAGCCTCTCAAGTGCTGGGATTATAGGCATGCACCACCATACCTCACTAGGACATCAGTTCTTATTTGCAGGCAATCCTCGTGTGAGCTCTCCATTTCATAGTTGATGGAGAAAAATGGCGATAGGGTAGGGCAAAGTGTTCTTGTCTCTTCCATTGGTTCAGTGAACTTGCTTACCCCTTATCTGAGAGACTTATCTTAGCAGCTCCATAACAATTTCTTTGTTTGGCGTCTCCGTGCCAGAGCTCCTAATTGCCCGTGTGTTTGCTGTACCAGTCATCATACATAAACTGAGTAATTAGCTTATGACCGCTGCCTGGGTGCCTGCGCCAGGGCCCCACCCTGAGGCTCTCTCCCCGATGGCAAACCAGGAAGGTGCAGGGAAGCGCGAGCCTGGTGCGCAGGGCACTAGGGGGCAGCAGAGAGACGCAGTTTAGGATTACAGAGGCAACTGGCCCTCCAATCCGAAGGAAGCAAGCTTGCAGAGGGAAACGGTCTTAGACCTCAGTGCCCCGCAGCTGCCCTACACAAGGGGAGCCCCAGGGCCCCGAGAAGTTGCGGGGCATCTTATTAGCTGGCTGCGGAAAGAGCACGCCCCATGCCCACGCCAGCGCCGACCTCTATCTAGCCTTCCCGGGTGGACTGAGCTTTCTCACCTGTCTCGCTCACCTAACCAAGCACTGTTGCTATTCAGGGATTCTGGGGTCAATCCTATGAAAGGATGGATATTTGAGCCTTTTAACCTACAAAGATGACAGTTTTGTGTGATTTAACCCAGTATTTCCTTCTACGTGCTTCTCCTCAGCAGAGAGCCATTATAGAGAAAGAAAGAAAGAAAGAAAGAAAGAAAGAAAGCCTACTTTTAAATGTAATATTAACGATTATAAATATGTGCAGAAACAAGCCAGGCATGGTAGCACACGCCTATAATCCCAGCACTTGGAAGGCTGAGGCAGGAAGATCGAGGTGAGTTCCAGACCCACCTGGGCTACAAAAGTGAGCTCAAGGCCAGCCTGAACTGCATAGGGAGACCCTGTCTCAAAAAGACAAAAAAAAAAAAAAAAGAAAGAAAGAAAGAAAGAAAGAAAGAAAGAAAGGAAAGAAAACGATGCCAATGCAACAGTAATGCCCACGTGAAGTAAAATGTCACATTACAATAGAAGGTCCCTGTGCAGCTCTCCCATTAATGCCCCTGAGATATCTGCAGTGCCTGCATTTCCATCTCTAGACAAATTTAGCGTCGATCATGTGTGGTACTGTTTATCATTTTAAACACCATACAGATGCTACAAAAGTGGACATATGTTCTGTGACTTTTATTGTTTACTAAACATTATATGTATTGAAATCTATACTGATACGTGTAGCTTTTGTTTACTCACTTGCCTCTTTTTGTTTTTTGTTTTTTTTTTGCTAGTAAATATTCAGACCTGCTATCTGTCTCTTTTTGCAGACAGGTCCCCTCTGTGGTGAGGCCTCTGGCTGGCATTTGGGAAGCCCTAGGAACCAGGGCCCAGTAGAATGAGCAACAGCAGGAGGTGGAAAGCTGAACACCGCTGTTTTGGAAAAGTTCAGACTCGCCTCTTAGGAGCTCAGGCAGCCTCTAGCACTGATGGCAAGGAAGCGCTTGCGTCTTGGAGAGGCTGGCGTTTCATTAACATCTCCCTCCTGGGTGCTAGGCTTAGGCTCCTAGGGCAGCCCATCCAGACCTGGGCAAGAGAACAGCATCATCAGAAACCTCTAGAAGGTCCAGAGCCCACCCCCACCCACCCCCCACAAGGCCAGTGCAGCAGCCTCCCCTATTATTGGGGAGCGCATTCCAGGCCCCCAGTGGATGCTTGGAACTGCAGACAGAACTGAACCAGGTAGACACTGGTCACCTCCACTGACCTGGCCAGGAGTGCCCAAGTCCACCTGCCTGACCGTGGCTCAGTCCTGTGCGTCCTTGCACCGCTGCTCTTGCACTTGGGCCATTAACACAAAATCAGGATCACTCGGACACAAGCACTGAGCTCTGTAACAGTCAATCTGATAACGGAGACAGCTATCTATGGAGTGTTATGTAATCCAGATACTCGGGGCAAAGGGATGATTCATTGCCCAGGCAGGATGGAACAAGATGGCACAAGATTACATCACGTTACTCCCAGTGGCATGTGATTTTTAACTTACAAATCTAGAATTTTCCATTCAAGAATTTTGAACCATAGCTGACCACAGGCATCCAAGCCTCCCCTATGAAGTTGTCAGATACAAACATCCTAATTTACATCATCCTGTATGTAACATATATATGCATATTTCCCTAAATACATATTTTTATTTTTATTTTTTATACATATTATGGCCAGCTCAGCCTGTCCTGGGGGTTGGGACAGGTGGGACAGGTGCAGCATGTGGTGCTGGGGATCCAACTGTGGTCCCTGTGATTGCCTAAGCTTGCCTAAGCAGGTGCTTTAGACCGCTGAGCCATCTCACCAGCACTCTACATACTTATTTTCATTAGGAAAAAAAAAGTTAAAAAAAATAATCTTTTTATTTATTGGAGGTATGTTGGACCTCAGGTAGTGCCTGACTACCCCTGTGGAGTAGATTTATTCAAACATAAGCATTTAATTTTTATATTTACAGTTAATCAGATTATTCCACACATATGCTCTTGAAAAACTGGCCTGCATACAACTAGAGCTGGGATTTCTTGTATGTGTTACTAAAAATTCTTCAGGCTTGAAAATGCTGCACCATTTGACTCACCATTTGCCTCAACTAAAAAGCAATCATTCAGACATGTATTATCTTAAGAAATAAAGGGGGATTTTCCAAGTAAACTAGGATACTCCTGCCTGTCACAGAATAACTAAACATTCAAAATAGTCTCCTGGGGGACCATAGATGGATGGAATGTGGTGTACAGCAAATTACCAGATGGGAAAAGAAGTTTGCAAAATAATAAGGCTCATATTTTTATAAAATATATGCATGTGCGCACACACATAAACATAATAAAAGAATAAATGGCAAAGTTTAAGTTGATCGCCTCTGCATTCCCCAGAACGAAGGCAATGTCTGCTGTGCTTCTTTTGCAGCTTTTGCATGTTTGTATTTCTCTAAATATCAGAAGCTGCAAATGTATCACCGTGGTGATTCGCGAAGGCATTCCAGCCATGTGAATGGCCCTGGGAACACCTGTCCTTTGCTCTTTGTCCGTTCTCTAAACTCGGATCAGCACCTGAACGCAGGCCGGGGGGGGGGGGGGGGGGGGGGGGGGGGGGGGGGGGGGGGGGGGGGGGGGGGGGGGGGGGTCAGCAGTTCCTTCCCAACAGCTGTCCCTAACTTTGATTCTCCCCAGCTGTGCCGCTTGGGACGCGCTCTAAGCACATTCCTCAGGGTCAGGAATGGTCATAGCTGGCTTGGGGTTGTCCACAAAAGAAAATTGAAGGGCAAGAGCTCAGATTTTTTTTTTCAGTTTTTATCTTTTATCAGTACGTGTTTACATTATGTAATAACTCGTGGGGAGCTGGTGCAGGGGTACAGCACAGCTCCATCTCTTCATCCCTTCCCATTTGACTGAAATTTCTCTCCCCATTCTTACTATCCCCCTTTTATTTTATTTTTGTTTTTTTTTAATTTTTCATCTTTCTTTCTTTTATTATTATTTATTTGTTTGTTTGTTTGTTTATTTATTTATTTATTTTTGTGAGACCAGGATTCAAACTCATGACCTTGAACTTGCCAGGCAGGCACTTGTGCCACAGAGCTATCTCCTTGGCCCCTATCTCTCTTTTATTTTGCTCTTGGATTTCTCATTAAGAGAAACCAGGTAATATTTAAGCTTTTGTGCCTGATTTATTCCACTTGATATTGTGGTCTCAAGTCACATCCGTTTTCCACAAATGACTTGAGTCTACCCTTCTTCGTGGCAGGGTAGTACGCCAAAGTATATAAATTCTATGTTCTCTGTGTTTCTCCTCAGCCAATAGCCACTATAGATGCAAAACTAAAATAATACTATGATACGTGTTTCTGCATGTTCCCTTTGTCTGTTCATCTGCTGAAGCACATGCAGGCTGCTCCAAGGTCTAGCTGTTGTCTGTTCTATTGCCATAAAGAAGGGTATACATGTACCCCCCGCCCCCCGTAATAAGATGTTGAGAAGGGCTGGGGAGATAGCTCAGTGGCACAAGTGTCTGCCTGGCAAGTATAAGGTCATGAGCTCAAACCCTGGTCCCCCCCCCCACACACACACACACAAAAAAAAATATTGAGAAGATATCTAAAGGGGAGTATAATGAGATCAAATGGAATTTCTAGTTTCACTTTTCTGGAGAATCTCCATACTGATTTCTATAGTGGTCACACCAGTTTGCATTCCCACCAACCATGTAAAAAGTCTCTCTCTCTCTCTCTCTCTCTCACACACACACACACACACACACACACACACACACACACAGCCTCACCAGCATTTGCTGCTATTTAATTTCTTGCTAATAGCCACTCTTTCTGGAGTGAGGTAGAAGCTCCAGGTTATTAAAATTCACATCTCCTTGACAGCCAGTGATGTTGAACACTTTTCAACTGTTTATTGGTCACTTGTACCTCTTCTAAGAAATATCTGTTCATTTCAGTTGCTCATCTTTTTATTAGGTCTTTTATTGGGGAGAGGACTAATTTTTTTATTCCTTTTTTTTTCTGTATTTTAGGGAAGGGCCTACAGGCTGTTCAAGGTCTCACTACTAGATCAGAGTCGTAGTAATCTGCCTCTGCACAGCCTCTCAAGAGCTGGGATTACAGACATGTGCCATCATGCCTAGTCTCAATTGCGGTCTCACTGTGCCCTGGGGACAGGGCCAGCACTGCAGCCCCAGGGATTGAACTCCTATCCCCTGCTCCTGCTTGTGGGTGCTTTAATCCACTGAACTGTGTGGCTGGCCCTGACTCCTTTCTAGAAAAGTTAATTAGAAATATTTTCCATTCTAGCTGGGCGTGGTAGCGCCTGACTGTAATCGCAGCACTTGGGAGGCTGAGGCAAGAGGATTGGTGAGAGTTTGAGACCAGCCTGGGCTACAAAAGTGAGCTCAAGGTCAGCCTGAACTGCACTACAAGACCCTGTCTCAAAAAGACAAAAAAAAAAAAAAATCCATTCTGTACATGATCTCTTAGCTCTGTTGGTAGTTTTCTTTGCTGTACAGAAGCTTTTTAATTTGATACAATTTCATTTGTTGGTTTGGTGTTATTTCTTGTGTGACTGGGGTTCTTGTCAGAAAGTCCTTGCCTATGCCTGTGTCTTCAAGAGTTTTACCTAATTTTGTCTCCCAGAAGATTAAGTGTTTCTGTTTCAACATGTAGTTTTTTTAAAATCCTTTTTTATTTTAGTTTAGGACATGGTGAGAAATATGGACCTATATATTCAATCTTTTGCATTTAGCTTGCCAATTTTCCTAGCACCATTCATTTATTTATTTACTTTAATGTGTTTTGTGCAGGGTCTACTGGGTCGCACCACACGGATGGACTTATAGTGATCCTTCCCGTTTATCAGTCTCCCAAGAGCTGGGATTACAGGCTATCACCACCATGCCCAGTCTCAATTGCTGTCTCAGTACACCCTGGGGGTAGGGCCCACACGGCACGTCAGGGATTGAACCCTCAGCCCCTATGTCTGCCTTAGCAGTTGCTTTATTTATTTATTTTTAATTTTTATTTTATTTTTCTCAAACCTCATTTATTTATTTGCATTATGGCTGGCTCAGCCCGCCCTGGGGGTGGGGCTGGCGCAGCATGTGGTGCCAGGGATCAAACTGCGGTCCCTAAAGTTGCCTAAACTTTCCTAGGCAGGCGCTTTAGACCGCTGAGCCATCTTGCTGGACCAGCAGCTGCTTTAATCCATTTAGCTATCTGGCCAGCGCCCTAGCACCTTTTATTAAAGAGGCTGTTTTTCCTCTAATGTGTGTTTTGGGTCACTTCATCAAAGATCAAACAGCTGAGTATGTCCAGGGCAGTTTCTGCATCCTTTGTTCTGTTCCTTGGATCTGCAGATACTGTCTCAGGGCCAGTTCCATGTTGTTTCTACCACTGTAGCTTTGTATTCTGATTTCAGACCTGAAATTATGATGCCTTGCACGTTGCTCTTGTTGTCCACGATTATTTTTGCAATTCTGGGTCCCTTCTGGTTCCAGTTGTCTTTGGGGATTGTTTTCTCTACTTCTGTGAAGAATGCTATTGGTATTTTGCCTGGGATTGCCTTAAATCTATCAGCTGTGGAAGGAGGAGAGCTCAAGGTTTATAAGAGGCGTTTTGAGCATGCTTCTTGAGAACACTGCCCTATGCTTGCAGTCCTGACTCTGACCAGCACTGTGACGGTAGCAGGACTTTGCAACGAGCTGGTCATCACGTATATGACTGAGTCCCTTTAATTATAAAGGCTGAGGAAAGTTGGCAGCACTTTGCTAGGAGTCCAGACCCTGTCCTTTCTCCCTTTTAAATGACACAGAAAGGACAAACCTACCTTCTGCTGTAGTGAATCCTGTTTCTCTTCTTTATATTCTTTATACTATTCAGGAAATTTGCAGTCATGAAATAGTATCTGGGTTGATCTCCTTACTGAAAATGGTATTTTACAAAGCTAGTGAAAGCAGGACATTTGAGAACAGGGTGTGAAAAAAAAGGAAAATATATGTTCTGTTTCCCAACTTACAATTTAATATTCCCTCCAGCTTCAACATCACCACATGCACAAAGACTTCCAAGGCTTGTAAGGTCTCTTTAGAGCAATGACTACAACCACTCTATCCCCAAATCAGGCCCTGGAACTTGAGAATTTATGAATGAATGAATGAATGAGTGAGTGAATGAATGAATGAATGAATGAATGAGTGAGTGAGTGAATGATACACAGGTGAATAAAAGTAAGAATATAAACCTCATAATTGACACAGGGAGTTTATATTTCAGTCAAACAGCTAGTTAACACTCAAGGAAATATGTACATCCGTGATGATTTTGGGTGGTGATAACACTATAAAGATAACACACAAGAATATATGAAAAAGTATTGGAGGTTACAGGATGGTTGGGAATTTCTGTGAACAGTAAAGGCCCTTCTGAGTAGACAGCATCTGAGCTCTTTGACTATAAAAGCATTTCACGTGGTCATGTCTGACATTGCCTTTTCCTTGGGGCAGCAAGAGAAGCTACATGGTGCTCATCTCTGTGAGATACTAGACTACAATGGCATATGCCTGGAATTCATAGTCCAAACCCTGCTTTCACCACTTGCTGATTATGGGCTTTAGCAAAGAGCTCAAAGTCACCCAAGGGCAATGACTGATTGGGAGCACAAACCTAAGAGTGCAGCTCCAGGACCTCAGTCCCATTAAAATGAGCTTTTTTTTTTTTGTCTTTTTGAGACAGGGTCTTGCTATGCAGTTCAGGCTGGCCTTGAGCTCACTTTTGTAGCCCAGGCTGGTCTCGAACTCGCACCAATCCTCCTGCCTCAGCCTCCTGAGTGCTGGGATTACAGGCGTGCGCCACCACGCCCGGCTTAAAATGAGCTTTGAAATTCCCTGCTACTGAAAATCTCTGATCCTACTGCATGAATTCAGACCCAAATATTAACCCTAGGGCCAACGAGTCTCCAAGAATGAGTTCCACACTAGGCTCCTTCTACCTGTATCTAGATTTAGCAAAGATTTCAGGTCCAGAAATCTATCCAGAGGGGTTGCTTTGAAAATAAATCACTTTGTAAACTGAAACCATCCTTTCTCTGATGTTTCTCTTCAAGGGAGATCCAATGGTTTATGGGCTAATGAGTGTTCCCTGGAGCCTCATAAATGGAGAGGCATGGGTGGGGCAGTGAAAGGGGAAAATCTTTATTAGCCCCATTTTGCAGAGGCCAGTTCCAGACCTCAGCGGGTGACTCATGCACAGAGATCACAATCCAACACCCATCCCTTCCACCCACCTGCATTTCTTCCTGCAGTGAGTAGCCTTATTCCCTCAATTCACCTCCTAAGAAATATGCAAAGGAAGCCAGGCATGGTGGTGCACGCCTGTAAGCCCAGCATTTGGAAGACAGGGGCAGGAGAATCACCATGATTTGAGGCCAACCTGGGCTGTATAGCAAGACCCTGTCTCAAAGAAAAGAAAATATACAAAGAGAGTTTGAAACTCCAGGTTGCCAGTAGTTGAGAGACAAATGCGAACTGGATCCTTCAATCTGCATAAGGAGTGTGTGATCCCATATACTAAATTTTCAGGACATAAATAATGACTCAAGCTTCTATCAGCTGACCATGCATCGCTGCACTAATGCACTTCTGTGCATTGTTTTGTTTAATCTTCTGAAATCCTCCAGAAGACCTAGTATTAGGCTCACTTCAAGGTGAGGAAACTGAGACCCCAGAGATTAAGAAACTACACCACCCAATTAGAGAGAGCAGACGCTCAGAAGTCACAGCCCATTCAGTACCATTCCTGCCCACATAGAAAGGTGCACCAAACTATCAGGAGCAAGAGTGAGGGTCAAAGAGCTTCTCTAACACCCGTGCTTACTCAAAGCCCAGATTGCAAAGCTAAGCCCCAGAGCAAAGGACATCAGGAAGAGGAGAGGGTTTTTTTTTTTTTTTTTTCTGAAAACAGCAAGGTAGACACAGAGTGACGTGACAGTTGACTTGGCAACCTGGACACACCTGGAAACACCTTCTCCCCCACCCAGATGGGCTGGAGCGAAGCAAGTTCCACAGCCTCATATTCTTTCTGCTGTTATCTTCTCTCTTCTACAGACTTTGTATAAAGGTCAGTCTCCATCAAGAGGATCCCACGTGCTCCTATTCCCCTCTTCTCTCAGGATGAAATTTGGAGACTATTTTGGCACAAAGACCCTTGCTAGGACAAGAGCAGCGCTGCCTCCGTGGCATCATCTCAGTGGCTTTGAGAAGTAGCCCTGCCCCAAAACAGACTTCCTCCCTCCTTAGGTCACAGAGGCTAGAATTCTACTATCACAGCTGTGCTTTGCAAGTCAAAAGGAATGAGACCTCTTTGTCAGTTTTAACATTCCCACTGCATGTTTGTCGATTTCACGATTTTCCCCACATAAAGGTATATCTCCCGGGCTTTAGGAAATTGGCAAAACTTCCATTTGTTCACCTTCTGACGCAGGAGTATGGTCAACGCCAAAGAATGACTGCTAGCACCTCAAACCCGTTGCTTTTAAAGTGGTCCAGGTCCAGAAGAACTCTGAGGTATAGCACTCTGTACTGCAAAAATGTTACATATTCTCCCCCAGAGAACAAGATATTTCAATAATAGGTACATCAGACCACATCTGCCGCCATGGTCCCATGAGGTTTCCACAGAGCCGATAAAGCCCTATGCCCCAGTAGGCAGCTGCTGTCATCGCCTGGCACGGCATATAGCTCCGTGTCCAAGACAGGCTGGTATGAGCAAACCAGCTTCACTACCAGCCATATAAAAATGCAGTGCACACTATTATGTAGAGTGTGTAATCCTTGATAATCAAATAAATGCCTCAGGTTTATGTATTTACTACACTGTACTTTCTAGTGTTATCTTAACGTGTGCTTCTTTAACTCATTACAAAGCAGAGTGAGCTATCAAGCAGCCTCCCACATACACACCCAACAGGAGGAATCCTAAAAGAAGCCCTTGTTACCACAGGCAGGGGCAGCCCATCCCATTGCCCCCACAGACTTTCCAGTGGGACAAGATGTGAAGGTGGAAGACCTGACTCTGTGTAGACCGAGGCTGAAGCATATGTTCATGTATATTTAAATATCTGTAGCAAGATATTTAAAAATAAAGCCAGTTGGTGCTGGGAAGATAGCTCAATGGCATAAGCACCTGCCTGGCAAGCGCAGGGTCCTGAGTTTAATCGCTGGTGCCACCAAAATTAAATAAGTAAAAATAAATAAGGCCAATGAATGTTAATACTAAAAAAGAAAACAATAATGTTCAGTTTTCTGAGAGGAACACAGTGATTTTAAAAATTAGTAAGTAGGGGCTGGAGAGATAGCTCAGTAGAATAAGCACTTGCCTGGCAAGTGCAGGGTCTGGAGTTCAATCCTCAGTACTGCAAACACAAAAAAAAATTAAAATTAAAAATTAGTAAATCAAGCATGGTGGTGCACACCTGTAATTCCAGCAGACAGAGGCTGAGGCAGGAGGATTACTGCAAGTTCGAGGCCAGCCTGGACCACATAGTGAGTTCAAGGCAACCTGAACCACATACAAAGACCCTGTCTCAAATAAATAAAGAAAGAAAGAAAGAAAGAAAGAAAGAAAGAAAGAAAGAAAGAAAGAAAGAAAGAAAGTTAAATATAGAAAATGTACAGAATAGGTACATAAAGACTATTTTTGTATACCTATTCAATGTGTTTGTGTTTTAAGCTAAGTATCACTACAAGAGTCAAAGACTTTGGGGGAAAAAAATCAGAAATTTATAAATTAGGGCTGGCCAAATAGCTCAGCAGATTAAAGCACCTGGAAGCAGGTACAGGGACCAGGGGTTCAATCCCTGGGCCTGCGGTGCCGGCCTTGTCTCCAGGGCATGCTGAGAAGACAGACTGGGCATGGTGGCTCGTGCCTGTAATCCTACCTCTTGGGAGGCTGTAAACAGGTGGATCACTTCTAGTCTGACCTAGTAGTGAGACCCTGAACATCCTCTAGACCCTCCCCTAAAAAATACCCAAAAAAAGTATAAATTATAAATTTGCTATCTGGGTATGATAGCACGTGCCTGTCATCCCATCATCCACTCAGGAGATTGAGAAAGGAGGATCGAAAGTTCCAGGCCAGCGTGGATATTCACTCCCCACTCTCCAGCCCCTCCAGAGCACCATTCATGAGGAGGACTCTACACAAGGTATCACTTTTCACCTTTTGTACTTACTGTTGTTGCACCTTTTCTAGCCTTAGGTGCACAGGTACCTACCACTGTGTCGCAACAGTAGGTTGGCAGCTGTCGGGTCTGGGTACCCAGTAGGCTCTCCGTCCTAGGTTTGTGTAGGTTCACTCCTAGATCTTCTTACAGCAACGAAATCTCCCAATGGTGGGTTTCTCTCAGGACACATCTCTGGGGTTCCACGATGCATGACTGTGCTTGGCGGATCTGCCTTGCTTCACACGTTTTTCTGGAACATCAGGAGGAAAGGCTATTAAGAGTTCAACACAGAGCCTGAAGTTAACCCAGAAGCAGTTGCAGGTGGTAGCACCGGTCTTTGGGGACTTGACCTCAGGATCTTTGGCTATGTTATTTTATACCTATACCATCCAGTTCCATCTCTTACAAAGCAAGAGCACTGACAGACAGAACTAGGACAGGGCTGGGAAATAGCTCCGTGGCACAAATGCCTGCCTGGCAAGTACAAGGTCATGTGTTCAAACCCCGGTCCCACCAAAAAAAAAAAAAAAAAAAAAAACACTAGGGCAGGGCTCACTACAGATGGGGCACAGAGCTGCCTGCAAACCAGGAAGCACAAACTGAAATTTCTCCCACAAGAACTGTATACAGCTGCCCATTCTTTTTTTTTTTTTTTTTGAGACAGGGTCTTGCTGTGCAGTTCAGGCTGGCCTTGAGCTCACTTTTGCAGCCCAGGCTGGTCTCGAACTCGCACCAATCCTCCTGCCTCAGCCTCCCGAGTGCTGGGATTACAGGCGTGCACCACCATGCCCGGCTGCATGCCCATTCTTATTGGCTCAAATATAATGATGTTTTCATCATTTTAAAAAATAAGAGAAAAGGTTACCTGAAGCCCAGAGTGAAAGACACCACGTCAAGGAGAGAATTGCTCTGTAAACAGCAGGTGGGTGTGACTTCAAAAAAAAATTGTTATTATGTAATATTCCACCCCAAGAAATAATAATTGAAACTGATAACTGCTATTCACTGAGTAATTATCGTGCACGAAGAACCTTACGTGCTCTATCTCATTTAGTGTTGATGCTAACCATTGTCAATATTTTTATTTCCATTCATTTTTATCTCTATGTGATACCCATATGTTTTTCAATAGGTGTGCTATGCCCTGTGTATATGCTTTCTTCTTATTTTTCTTCTCACTTTTTTTTTTTTTTTTTGTCTTTTTGAGATAAGATCTCACTACGCAGTTCAGACTGGCCTTGAGCTCACTTTTGTAGCCCAGACTGGTGTTGAACTTGCACCGATCCTCCTGCCTCAGCCTCCCAAGTGCTGAGATTACAGGCATACTCCCCCATGCCCTGCATGAACATTCAAATTTAACTGGAAATATTTGCTCTTATTCGTTGTTTATCTGAAATCTGAGCCTAACAGTGTCCTGTATTTTTGTTTGTTGAATATAACAACCTGAGTAAAGAGTTTTTTAATTATTATTTTATGTTACTGTTTTGCTATTTTCCTTTTCCTTTCATCCACCAGTACACTGTTGTTCTTTCCTATCGTAAGTACAAAACTAATTCTCATTAATATAAATCTACCCAATGTATCTTGTATTTGTTTGTTTTGATATATGTAGGCATTAGAAAATGTATCCCATTGATTTGTGCTTTTAAAATCCACACGAATTAAATTGTAATATTATAAATCTCATTCTGTTCCTTTGTTTTTACAAACATGTGTTTTTCATTTTATTTTATTTTATTTTTTGTTTGTTTGTTTGTTGTTGTACAGGGTCTCCCTAACTGCAGCTCAAACATAGTGATCTTCCTGCTTTCAGCCTCTCCAGAGTTGGGATTACAGGTGTGTACCACCGTGCCCAGTCTCACTGGCCAACTCAGCATACCCGGGGATGGGGCCAGTGTGGTATGTGGATCCCTGGGATCAAACCCCAACCCCTGCACTTGCCTAAGGCAGGTGCTTGGTCTGCTGAGCTATCTCACCATCCCTACAAACACATGTTTCTTTCTTTTTTGTTTTTTGTTTGTTTGTTTGTTTTGCGGAACCAGGGTTCAAACTCACAACCTTGCACTTGCCCAGCAGGCACTTGCGCCATGGAGCTATCTCCCCAGTCCCAGACACATGTTTCTTGATACCATCTACATTGTTACTGTAAGCCTGGATTTAAATTACAGTTCATTGAACGTGGAGGCCACATTTTACCGGGCAGCCCCTTCGGTGGCAGGCACCTTTGTAATGTGCTCTCAATTCTACAAACATTTCTGGGTTAAGCTGTGTACACATTCTGTGGGCACCAAGTTAACCTCATTGTGTTTTTCCAGTTACTGGTGAATATGAATGCAGTAATTCTTCCTGTGTTTATTAGCTATGTGGGTTTCATTTTTCTTGAATTCTGGTTCGTACTTTTTGTTTATGTTTCTATTGGATTTTCACTCTTCTTGACTGCATATAGACAAGAGTTTCTTGTAGAGTCTAGAAAGTGATGGATAGTGGAAATGTAAGGTGAGACATATGCAGCTAAAATTTGTCCAATAGGTTAACTTTAAAATAAAAGGAGGGGCTGGCAAAGTAGCTCAGTAGTCTAAAGCACCTGCTTAGGCAAGCTCAGGCAACTGCAGGGACTGCTGTTCAATCCCCGGCACCACATGCTGCATCAGCCCCATCCCCAGGGCAGACTGAGCCCGCCATTATATAAAAAATAAATAAAGTTTAAAAAAAATAAAAGGAAAGGAAACAGGAATAAGTAACTTTTGCAGTATACTTTATTTAATCCAATATAGTGCTTAAATGTCACTTAAATGTGCAATTAGCATAAAATATTATGGATGTATATTATATTCATCTACAGATGCTAAGACTTCCAAAATCTGTGTATTTTACTCAACACATCTCAGTTTGCACTAGGCCTCACGTAGAGTTCGCTGCCCGGTATCAATTGCATTGGAGAATCCAGGCTTAGAATCTAGGCCCTAAATATTTACTTCTTTTGTGGTTTTAGGTTTAAAATAAATTCCTGGTCCACCCATCAGTTAATTGTGTTTATGACATTTTTTTCCCCATATTTAAGACAAGGTTTACAGGGTCTATAGATCAGACATATAGTGATCCTCCTGCTTTCAGCCTCCCAAAGTGCTGGTATTACAGGTGTGCACCCCCACACCCAGTCTCCATCACTGTCTCAGTGCACCACAGGGATGGGACCAGGGCTGGGGCCAGCTCAGCACACTGGGAGTCTAGCTGCTGCACTCTGCCTAAGCAGGCCCTTTAGTCTTCTGAGCTATCAGGCCGGCCCTACATCCTTAGTCTAAATAGTATTCTTATTTTTATGCAACTAAGTAATTATTTTCCCTAACATTTTTGTTCTGAACTCTTCTTCAAATTCATATCCATGAAAAAAGACCAAAAAATAAAAAAATTTATATTCATGTCCATAGGCCCTAGGTATACTCTTGTATTTTTCTTCTATTACCTGTACGGTTTCTGTCTTTCTTGGAAAGTTCTCCAGTGTATCTAAGGATCTTTTATGATATTGTAGAAAGTAGACCTCTACCTTTATTTTTCTCCTGTACAACAGTTTGGCCTCCCAACACCATGCACTAAGCCATTTGCCCTTCTCCTACCACCTTGAAGCCATTTCTTGCACATATAAATCCCCCATATATATGATTATTGAGGTCTGTGTTCTGATGTTTAATTGTCCCTGTAGCCCTTATGATAAATGTGAAAATTAAATTATAGAGATTTGGGATAAATTTGGGTGATTCAAACCCAAGAATGCCTGATGCTATATATTATATTTGACTCCATGTATCAGAAACCACATTACAATGTCTGGAACACAAGGGGTCACCTTTCTCATCCAACAAGAATTCTGGAGACATAGTGTCCACCCAACCCTGGTGGTCCCATGATGCACCAGGGAGTCACGTGCCTTCCTGTCTTTCTGATCAGCCCTATTAGCACGTGGTCTTTCTCCCCTTTCTAGCAAGATGTCTACCACCTCTCCCAGAATCTGTTCTCATTTCAAGAAATAAAACAAAACAAAAAATCGTATTGCCCAAGCCTGGGCCTCTTAATCAGAAAAAGATGTGTTTTCTACAAATGGCATTGAGTGGACCTCCACTAACATCTCCTTGTCCAGAACTACATCCTATGGCCGTGCCCAGCCGCAGGAGAACTTGGGGAATGGTGAGATGATTGGCACATGCTAAGCTGAAAGTGAAGCTACCAAAAGAAATGTGGGGTTCTGTTAAAAATTTAAGTGGAATCCTGAACTGCACAGCGAGACCCTGCCTCAAAAAAGAAAAGACAAAAAAAAATTAAGTGGAAGATGAATATCGAGACAGGTATCATTGTAGGTTCGTTGAAAAACAAAAGAAGCTGAACCGAGAAGGCGTCTTGTTTGCCAGGCTACTCCCAATGCCCCACAGCTAACTTTGTGTGCTCAGTCTTATATTCTTTTTTCTTAAGCCTCTCCCCATCCACTTGTGCAAACTTCAGATTCCATAAAACTTGGCTCTGCCCCCGCTTGGCATCTGGCACTGCCGCATATGCCAACACCCACACTCTCCTTATTACTGTGACTTTTTCTGGTTGTCGAGTGAAATGTGCAAAGGCGAGAACAGACTTCTAATAAAGTCCTCCTGGATGGACATTTATGCTTTTGAATCTGGACAATGGCCTGAGAACAAGTATCATTTTAAGAAAGGTACAATAACCTAATAGCAGCTATTTATATTGCATGCCTAGAGCATTCCTGTATGTTATCCTCAATGAATTCTTACAACCTTTTGTGGCTAAGATGGGTTAAGTCATTTGTCCAAGGTCACAGGGTCTTTGAGGGGCCAAATAAGAATGATGATCTAATGTCAAATGCTTAGGGACCAACCAGATAGCTCAGTGAACTAAAGCACCTGCTTAAGGCAGAGCATAGCAGCCAGGGTTCCATCCCCAGTGTGCTGTGCCAGCCCTGCCCCTGGGGCACACTGAGCTGGCAATTGAGACAGGGTGTTGGCGCATGCCTGTAATCCCAGCACTTTGGGAGACTGAAAACAGGAGGATCGCTACGAGTTCAGTCTGTGTAGTGAGACCCTACAGACCCTATACTATATATATAAAAAAGAAAAAAAAAATTGTCCATGTTTCACTCTACATTATTTTTTAAGAGCTCTGGAACCCATAGAGGATTGTAATGTTTTGTAATAAAAATACAGATAAGAAATGAATAGGAAGCTGGGCGTGGTGGTACATGCTTACAGTCCCAGCTCTTGGGAGGCTGAAGCAGGAGGATCTGTGTGAGTTCAAGACCAGCACAGGCTACAAATGTGAGCTGAAGGCCAGCCTGAGCTGCATAGTGAGACGGGTCTCAAAAAGACAAAAAAATAAAAAGACAAATGAGTAAGGTTGGGCTGGCCAAATAGTTCAGCAGAATAAGGAGCCTGCAAGCAGGTCCAGGGACTGGGCATTCAATCCTTAGTCCTGCTGTGCTGATCCTCCACTGCTGCACACACGCTGAGACAGTAATTGAGACTGGACATGGTGGGAGGCCGTAAATAGGCAGATCACTAGAGTCCGATCTAGTACTGAGACCCTGAACACCCTGCAGACCCTTCCCTAAAATACAAAAAAAGAAAAAAGAAATGAATAGGGTTTTGTTTTGTGTAAGGATTATTTGCTGTTTACCTGAAGTTCCAATGTAGCTGGCCATCCTGTGTTCAACCTGGTGGCCCTACCTCTTACAGATGATTATGAGCACAGTGAAATGAAGTACACACAGACCATGCACACACATTTCTTAGAAGTTCAAGAAAAACTGTGCAAAGTTCCTAAGCCTCAGTAGGGTTGAGCCCATTCAGGGCAAGGCATCAGAAGTTTGGTGACCATCCTGCCCGGGTGACGAAGTCATGTTCTTTCTCTGGGGATGGCTTCCCTTTCTATCCGGATACTGGTTTATAACTCAGCATCGTCAAGCCACAGAGTCCTGTGACAGTCTGACAACTCCACCACCCTCACACGTGACACCCCTGCTACAGACATCACGTCAGCTCTGTTGTCCTTCTGGCTGTTTTCAGAGACCAGGATTGCTGCGGCAGCTGTTGTTGGCAATGATCACAGCCGCAGCGTTTTTGGCTGTCTGGAGGCACAGCTGGGTCTGAAAACCCTGTTTTGCTTCCAGCAGTCCTGGAAGAGTCTCCATCTAAAAAGCGGAGTGGAGCTTCCATGATCAGATAAGTTTAGAGAATGAGTTAATGTGTATATTTTTTTAATCCCACGGGTCCCTGAGGAATTCACAAGCATGTCTATGCATAGTGAATTGCTGTGGCGCATCCTGTTGGACTTTACCATCCCCCATTCCCCACCCCCCGGCTCTCCCCCTCCCCCTGCCTACCTTTTGGATGGGCTGCCCTGCTTACAAGCTCCCCATCCAGCCACTGTCCTGTGGGACTCACCTGGGGACTCTGAGCTGCAGGTTCTAGGGCTGTTGTTGCAACTACATGCCTAAAACAATAAAACTGTTCCTGTTCCTGGGGTGGCTCTAGAGGGAATGGCAGCTACACAGAAGCTGGGGTTCAGGGCCCTGCAGCAGAGTGTGTCCACACTGACCTTCTGCTCTCTTCACATGGATCTTGCTTTCTATCTGGATATGGATGGAGAACCCGGGAAGGGTATAAGCAGCCAAGTCAAAGCGTACACCCAGGAGACGTGGGCTGGAGCAGAAGCTGCAGATCCCTGTCCCACCAGGTCCTCCTGAGCTGCCTTAGGTGACCCTGCCTAGCGCATTCCTTCCCTTTGCTGAGCCTCATATTCCAGGTCTAGAAGTCAGGCAGTGGTACCCCCCCCCCAAAACAGGTGGCTTAGGAAAGGTCCTGCAGGTCCCTAAGGCGCAGGAGGTGCTCCCTGTAGCTGTAGCAAATCGAAGCAAAGACAGAAGTGTCTGTGTATTAAAAGGACCTAATTGCCTGGGCTCATAGGCAGGCTTGGAATATTGATATGAGACAGAGGCTGGGGGTGTCCTCATGCACACAGGCCAGGGTACACAAGGAATGTGATTCCGACAAGCAAACCTTCTTCTAATCCTAAGGCCCACGCTGGCCGTCATACTTGAGGCTGGGTAGGGCTGCAGGACGCTCAAGTAAGGCCTCCCAGGACCCAGAAAAGAACCACAAAAGACCCACTCATGGGTCAGGTTTCTCTCTCACCTTCAGCAAAGGAGGCAACATCTGCCTTCTCCACCACACAAATGAACTGTGAGAGTGAAATGCAGTTCCTAAGGACCAGGCTTTATTGGACTCTAATAAAGCATCCAATGGAACACGCCCGCACAGATAAAATGGCAAATAAAGCAAGTATAGAGATGTTCCGTGACTCTGAGTTGATGTTTATGTAAGGGGTGTGTGGTGAACTTAGAAGAAAAAAAAGTTCATTCTCTAAAGCAGCCTAACTGATTGCTGGAAAATTCCATCTTGGTCACCCTTTTGAGAGGCCCTCAACACGTCCTTGGAGCTGGTACCATCTAGAAGATTCAAGGAGGGTCTTATGCTTAACTGATAGGCCCACAGTGCCAGCCTAACTGGAAGGTGGCATTTCTGCACTTTTGGAGCCAAGCTTGAGTTTGGCCAGGGTCCTTTGTCCTGGCCAGAAGGCTCTGTGTACAGGGTCAGAACTCCCTCAGTTCAGCCCATTATTGTTGCTATCACAGAAGAAGCCAGTGCGATTTTTTTGAATCTCATGCCATTTCTCTGTCCTGTTCTTCCTAGTCTTGGGGAGTGGAGGATGGGGTAAATGGGGGGAGGAGGCTGTTTCACATCCGGGGGATGAGCACCACTGCTCTGCTGTCCTAGCAGCACACCAGCATTATAAGCTCAGTCCCAATTAAAAAAAAAAAAAAAAAAAAAAAAAAAAAAAAAAAACAATTGCAGGATGGGCAGGGGAGATAGCTCATCAGTCTGAGCACCTGCCTGGCAAGCTCTAAGACCCAGGTTCCAGCCCTGATGCTGCATGCTGCGCCAGCCCCACCCGGATGAGCTGAGCTGGCCATCAGACCAGGCATGGCGGTACACACCAACAATCCCAGCTCTGATGAGGCAGGGACAGGTGGATCACTGTAAGTCTGAGCTGTGCAGTGAAACCCTGTGCCAAAATACATAAATAAAAAGAAATTAGAGGGACAAAGATTAACAAAAGAAAGGCAGTTTATTTGTAATGAGGAAGAGGAAAGAAAGTAGATATAGCTACAGGCTCCGGAATGATGGAGGACCTGGGGAGCCCTGGTTCTGGGCTCCTTTTATGGGGTGGTGAGTGACCCTTCCTCTCACACATACCTGGCACTTGCCATCACTGGATTGGCTCCCAGGTACCTCTACATGACATTATTTCTTCAGGTGGCCCCTGTGAAGCTCCTTTCTGTGAGTTTGTTTGCTTGTCTTTGACCTTCTTTTTTTTTTTAGAATCATTTTATTTTATTTTATTTTATTTTATTTTCTTGTTTCAGAACTTTGGTTTGTTTATTTATTTATTTTTATGGCCAGCTCAGCCTGCCCTGAGGGCGAGGCTGGCGCAGCATGTGGTGTCGGGTATCAAACTGCAGTCCCTGCAGCCGCCTAAGCTTTCTTAAGCAGATGCTTTAGACCACTGAGCCATCTTGCTGGGCCCCTGACCTACTTTTTAAGGTGTTATTTCTGAAGTGGGTGGCGTGTTAAGGAAGGTGAGGCGTGCCTTCCTCACAGTTAGCTTAGAGTTAGCAGGGGGCATATGGATAGCTATTCCCTAGAGTGAATACTCTCTGTCTCTGCCTCTGTCTCTCTCTCTCTCTCTCTCTCTCTCTCTCTCTCTCTCACACACACACACACACACACACACACACACATCTTAGTGCATAAGTGTGACACCACATGGCCTTAAAGTTAGCCCCTCCCACTTGCTTCCTGTGTATTTTATTGGAGGTGGGGGCAGCTTCCCGGGTGTGTACCTCGCTCCCTGTGTCTTTTCCGTCCCCTCTTTTGCAAGTCCCACAACCAATTGGTGCCTCTCTTTATCCAGTCCCCACCCCCACCCCCACTCCATCTCTGACCTGCTTCCCAGGAGAATGTCTTTGGTCTACGGTCCTGAGAATGAAAATATAAATTACTGCCTCAGCAAATTGACGCACAAGTCCTGTGTGTTTCACACTCCTCAAACGAAGTACACTTCCCGAAGAGTTCCAACTGAGTTTGCTTTATTCCTAAAACAGAGTTTGGTTTTACATTAGTCCTTTGTTCTTACTTTTCATAAGAGATCCCTTTGTTTTCCAAGCAAACGATGCCTCTGGCGGGAAACTTACCCTGCCAGCCAGAAGCTCCAACCTGGGTCCCCACAACAACCAGAAAAACCTCTTTGGTTGCCACCTTGGTTGTTTTAAGAAATGAGTCAATTTCTTGAAGACACATGGCTAATGCTGGCTTCATAGGGTAAAGACAATCTCCATGGAAAGTTAGGGAAGAAAGAATCCCATTCTGAGTGCCACCACACTGGTCCTCAGAGCCTTTCTCAGGTTTGGAAAATACTGTGTCTCTCCTCTTTTTAGTCAAAGCTGATTCTGTTTTAGTTGTTGTTTTTTGCTTTGTTTTGTTTCCCATATCAAGAATTGAACTCACAATCAATTAAAGAGAAAACAAGACAAGGAAGAATGCCATAGGTTTGACCTGCTATAATTTTTATTTATTTTTTTTCTTGTTTCAGAACCTTTATTTGTTTATTCACTCATTTTTATGGCCGGCTCAACCCTCCCCGAAGGCAGGGCTGGCACAACATGTGGTGCTGGGGATCGAACCGCAGTCCCTGAAGCCGCCCAAGCTTTCCCAAAGCCGTCCAAGCTTTCCCAAGCAGGCGCTTTAGACTACTGAGCCATCCCGCCAGGCCCCAACCTGCTATAATTTTGTATATGCTTAGATTTCTAAATTTCTATGTTAAAAAAAGTGTAACAATTTTTTAAAATTACATTTGTCTTAGTTACTCTGCTATCATTGCTGGGACAAATACCCGACACCCAAAATGAAGGAAGGAAAGGTTTATTTAGCTCACAGTTACTGGAGGTTTCAGTTCATTACTCAGCTGGATCCAAACCAGAGAGGCACATGGCAGAGGTGGCGGCAGAACAGCAACAAAATGGTAATAGAGGGAACTGAACCACCCCATGATTACATGAGGCTTTGGGTAGACAACTAGACATAAACCATGACAACATTCTATAGAGATTTATTAGAATATCAGTGATTGATGGAAAATACCAATTCCATGTTAAGTCTGAGGCATTTAATATTTAGAAAGACAGTGATGATAAGTCCAAGTACTCTATGTTATACAGTAATCATATCACTAAACTCCTCTTCTGGAGGATTAGGGACATAAATCTGCAGACCAAAAATTAGAGAAAAAGATGAGCTACAAGGTTAACCAATGTTTTGGCTCTAGCCCTTCAAGATCAGTGAGGACTCAGGACATAAGAGACTCTGTACTGTAACATCCTATAACTCAGTGGTGTCCCAAATTTTCTGTTCAAGGAGAATATGGGGTCACAGAGGAAAGGGATCAATGATGTATAGTGTGCCGAAGGAGAGTCACCTAGAGAGAAGACATTCTCTCGGGCTTTCACAGAGAGCAAACTGGTCAAGCAATGGCCATGACTCATCCAGATGGCTGACACTGACAAAAGTTCTACAAAATGCTGTACATGGTTTCAAGGTAAATCCTGAGGAAATTTGACTGACCTTGTCAGATATAAAAATTACATGTTTTGTTATATAGGTCTTGCTTCAACTTGGCCTTAACCACCCAGCAGAAAAGTTTAACCATGAGGCATAAAAAGTAAAACCATGTTAGTATGCTGAACTGTAAAAGGCTTAAGTCAACAGCTTCCAACATTGCCAGTTCTTCCAATAACCCACTACTGTTATGGAATATTGCTCCATGTGTACAACTACTTTCTCTTAGTTCAGTGTGAAGAACTATTTGTACCAATAGTGTTTAGAAAAGTTATCATGTCTGCATCTTGTACTCTGAACAACTACTATGAAGACAACAATATGCATTGTAAAAAAAACTTATGTTAATTTCAACACCTATCTGAATGCACTGAAAGCCACAAATTCACACCTAATTTCCAATGTATTGATTGATTGATTGATTGATTGATTGATGTATTTTAGGGAAGGATCTACAGGGTGTTTAGGATCTCACTACTAGATTGTACTTGTAGTAACCAACCTATTTACAGCCTCCCAAGAGCTGTGATTACAGGCCTGCACCACCACGTCCAGTCTCAATTGCTGTTTCAGTACATCCTGGGGGCAGGCTTGGGGCCGGCACAGCAGGCTGGGAAATCAAACTCCTGGCCCCTGCACCTACTTGCAGATACTCTAATCTGCTGAACTACTTGGCCGGCCCCTAATTTCCAACTTAAACACGGAAAGCACCTGTATGTATCTTCCTTGTCCAAGGGTGATTAGTTTTATTTCACTTTTGGAACACTAAGGATTGAATCCAGGGCCTCACACTGAGGCACATCACCAGCCCTTTTTATTTGTAGTTTGAGTCAGGGTCTCGTTACATCACTCGGACTCCCAGGCAGGTCTCCTCCAGCCTTCCACAGTGCTGACGCTGTGGGCATGGAGCGCCATACCCAGCTAGTGTCTTCCTTTCTTCCTTCATCTCTTAACTGAACCATAATTCACAGACTACAAAATTCACCTGAAGTGTAAGACTGGGTGATTTTTAGTATATTTGCAAAGTTAAACACCACCACTATGATCTACTTCTGGGATTGTTCTATCGCCTCCAAAAGAAACCCTAAATTCATCAGCAGTCACTCGCTGATCCTTCATCCCTAATCCACTAAACTCCAGCAGCCCCTTATCTACTTTCTGACTCTACATGTTTACCTGTTTGGAGTATTTAAATGGATTATACAATTATATGATCTTTTGTGTTTACTTTCTCTAGTATAATCTTTTCAATCTTATCCATGTTGTGGCATGTGTCAGTACTTTTTTTTTTAACATATTTGGTACAGAGTCTCACTACACAGCTCGAACTCATAGTGATCCTCCTGTCTCAGCCTCCCCAGCACTAGGATTACAAGTGTGCACCACCACACCTGGTCTCAATGGCCTTCTCAGTGCACCCAGGTGCAGGGCTGGTGGGGCACATGGTACTGGGGATTGAACCCTGGTCCCTGTGCTTGTCTAAGCAGGCACTCAGTCCATTGAGCTACCTCGCTGGTCCAGTACATTTCTGGCATGTTGTACATATTTGTGACATTTGGTGTCACCATTCATCAGCTGATGGATATTTAGATTATTTCCACTTTAGGCTATTATGAAAAATGTGGAAACATCCATGCACAAGTTTTCATATGGACATATTTTTTTCCAGTTCTCTTGAGCATATACCTACGAGTGGAATAGCTGAGTCATACAGTAATTCTGTGTTTAACTTTTTAAGCAACTGCCAGAATATTTTTCAAAGTTATTTTATGATACTGTGGGGTTTTCCCCCATCCATCTCAGCATGGCATAATTCTACTTTCTAGCTCTGAGGATTCTAATTTCTCCACATTTTCTTCAATAATTGTTACCATCTGTCTTTTTGATTTTAGTCATTCTAGTGGGAATGAAATTATATCTCATTATGCTTTTTGTTTGTATTGCCTTAATTACATCAACCATGTTTTCACGTGCTTATTAATCATATATATGTCATCTTCAAATGCTTTGCCCATTTCACATTGGGTTATTTGTCCTTTCCTGTTGAATTTTGAGTTTGTTTGACATTCTGGACATAGACCCTTATCAGCTGTAGAATTTGCAAATATATTTTTCCATCCTGAGGGTTGTCCTTTCACTTGTATGATAGTATCTTTGAAGCACAAAAGCTTTCAATTTTTTAAAAGTCTTTATTAGCGCATGTGTGCAGTATGTGCAGTTTACAGTCATCTTGGGGAGTGTCTATGTATATACAACCACTTGTTTTGTCTTAGTTAATCCCCTTCCCCTTTCCTCTTCCTCCCTAAAAGCTTTCAATTTTGTTTTGCTTCGCTTTGTTTTGTTTGGCTAGCTCAGCCTGCCCTGAGGGTAGGGGCTGGCATGGCATGTGGTGCCAGAGGTCGAACCACAGTCCCCCGTGCCTGCCTAAGTTTGCCTAAGTAGGTACTTTATTTTTATTTTATTTTATTATTTATTTATTTATTTATTTAGTCTTTTTGAGATGGGGTCTCACTATGCAGTTCAGGCTGGCCTTGAGCTCACTTTTGTAGCCCAGGCTGGTCTTGAACTCACACTGATTCTCTTGCCTCAGCCTCTCAAGTGGTGAGATTAGAAGCATGTGCCACTGTGCCTGACTTACACAGGCATTTGAGACTGCTGAGCTATCTCCTTGGCCCAAAGCTTTCAATTTAAATAAAGTGATTTTATCCATTTTTTTTTCTTCAGTTGCTTGTGCTTTTAGGGTCACAGATGCAGAAGCCATTATCTAATCCAAGATCACGAAATTTACCCATATGTTTTCTTTTAAGAATGTTATAGGTTCAGTCTTCACATTTAGGTTTTTGATTCATTTCATTTTGGTATATGTTGTCCAATTTCATCCTTTTGCATATTTATAACCATTTGTTCCAGCACCATTTGTCAAAAAAAAGAACAATTCTGTTCCTACTAAATTGTTTTAGCATCAATGAACCATAAATGTGTGAGTTTATTCCTGGTCTTTTATTTAGATTCAATAGATATGTTTATCTATTCTTATACCATGCTACAGTCCTTGGTTACAATGGTTTGAAGTAGTTAGTTTATTTTTGTTATTGTGCATGCTAGGCAAATATTCTATCATTGAACCATGTGCCCAGGCATGCTAGTGGTAACTGTTAGAATGAGGAAGGATGAATCTTCAAACTTTATTTTTCTTTTTCAGAATTGTTTTAGTTATTCTGGATCCCTGAATTCCCATAGGAATGCTAAGGTCAGTTTTTCAGTTTATACAACAAAACCCAGCTAGAGTTCTGGTACAAGTTGCATTGACTTGTTTCACCAACTTGGGAGGTACCAGTACCTAACAATATTAAGTCACAGATTTAGGTTTAGTATAAATCTTTACAGCTACATTTCCCTTTACCCTGTTTTAGTTGCATACAATTTCTTCTATTATGTTATGTGGGAGAGGGGTTCCCATTCATCTCATGGAATTTTCCATCATCTTCTGGTTTCTTTTTGAGCCATTGACTATTTTAAAATGTGTTGTTAAGTTGCCATATATTTGTACATATCCCAAATATCTTTGTTATTGATTTCTAATTCTATCCCATTTTGTTCAGAGACCATAATTTACATGATTTCTATTGTCTTGAACTTATTGAGACTTGTTTTGTGATCCAACATATGGTTACATTTGGGAAATGCATCAGGTGCTCTGGAGAAGAATTCTTATTCTGCTATTGTTGGGTGAAGGCTTCTACAGACCCTATTTGGTCTAACTGCCTTTTGGTGCTATTTGAGTCTTCTACTTCCTTGTTGATTTTCTGTCTCATTGCTCTGCCATTGTTGAAAGATAGGTTTTAATTCTTCAACTCTTGTTCACTTGTCTATTTCTCCCTATAATTTTGAAAAATTTTGTTTCATGTATTATGGAGCCATATTGTTATGACATGTATGTTTACAATTGCTGTATCTTCGTATTTAGACACTTTTTAAATGTGTTTAAATCATTTATTTATTTATTTACTTATTTATTTGGTATAGAATCTCACCACACAGCTCAGACTTACAGTGATTCTCCTGTCTCAGCCTCCCCAGCACTGCAACTACAGGCATGCACCACCACACCTGGCTTTGGTGACCGGCATGGTGCGCCCAGGGTTCCAGGAATGGCATGGCATGTGGTACTGGGGATCAAACTCAGGACTTTGCACTTGTCAAGCAGGTACTTGGAACATTGAGCTATCTCCCAGCCCCCATGTATATACTATTTTATCACTACAAAAATATGTTTTTTTCTCTAGTAGTAATGGTTGTCCTTGTGTCTATTTGATCTATTATTAGTAATAATAATTGTGGTGTTTTAATCCACTGAGCTATTTGGCCAGCCCTCGTCTTTCAAATGTTATTGCCATATAAATTATTTTGTGTGTATGTTTTATGTCCATTAATACATATTTATAATTGCTTTTATGTGATTAACTTCTAAATCAGATAGGAAAAGTTACAAACAAAAAATATAGCTATATTATCTTTTATATTTATTTATACAACTATCTTTATTAGTGTCTTTTGTTTCTTCATGAGGATTCAAGTTACTGCCAGAGTGTTTAGTATACTTTTGCTTTAGTAGAAAGAATTCCCTTTAATTCTTTGGTGGTGCTGGTCCACCAATCTTGAGTTTGCTGGATGCACCTCAACACCGGATGTTTTAAAGGATATCCTCATTGGCTGCAGAATCCTTGGTAGAAAAGTTTTTTGGATCTGGGCATGGTGGCACATGCCTGTAATCCCAGCACTTGGGAGGCTGAGGCAGGAGGATCAGTGCCACCAGCGTGGGCTACATAACTGAGCTCAAGGCCAGCCTGAACTGCATAGGGAGGCCCTGTCCCAAAAAGAAAAAAAAGAAAAAAAAGTTTTCTGAAATCTGTATTTTTTCAGAGATACTGGGAATCGAACTTAGGACCTCACGCTTGCCAAGCAGGTTCTGTTCCACTGAGCTACGCCTCCAGCACCTGACCTTGTACTTTATTTGTTTATTTGTTTATTTATTTACTTAGTTATTTATTTGATACAGGGGCTCACTACACAGCTCCCACTCATAGTGATCTTCCTGTCTCAACCTCCCCAGCACTGAGATTACAGGCAAGTGCCACCACGCCCAGTTTCTGTGGATGGCTCAGCACTGGGTACTGAGGATCGAACTCAGGTTGTTGTGCTTGCCATGCAGGCACTTAGACTACCAAGCTACCTCCCCAGCCCCTGACCTTGCATTTTAAACGTACTTTTTGCACTGTGTTCTGGCTTCCATAACTTTTAGTTAAAAAATCAGACGTTAGCTTTGTTGAGGATTCCATGCACATCATGATGCACGGTTTTGCAGAGCTGCTCCTTGTCTTTGTCTCTGGAAAATTTTGATTATGATATACTACAGTTTTTCATAAAATTTGGGGCGTTTTCAAATTACCCTCCCCCTCTTTCCCCTCTCCCCTCCTTCCCCCGTCCCCTCCTTCCCCTCCCTCCTCCTCCCCTCTCCCTCTTTCCCCTCCCATTCTCCTCCTTCCCTTCCCCTTCCCCTTATTTCTCCCCTCCTCCTTTTTCCCCTCCCCCTCCCCTCCTCGTTTCCCCCTCCTCCTTCCTCCCTTCCTCCATGGTACTGGGGACTGAACTCAGGCACTTCATTCTTTCTTTTTTTCCTGTCCTCCAATCAAATGATCTCATTTTACCACAAATTCCATTAGTTCTTTATTCCACTTGCTGAAATCTGCTTTTGAACCTTTCGTGAATTTTTCATTTCAGTTATAGCTTTCAACGCTGTGATACCCGTTTTGGCTCTTCTAAAAGTAATTTACATCTTTATATTAATCTCTATTTGGTAAGATCGTCTCACATTTTTTTAAAATTTTTGAGGCATCTTTTCCTTTTGCTCTGAATTTTTTTTCAGATAACTGGTTTGTTTGTTTGTTTGTTTGGGTGGTGTTTTTTGGGACAGGGCTTTGGTATGTAGTTCGGGTTGGCCTTGTTCCCACAGTGATCCTCTTGCCTCAACCTCCTGAGTGCTGCGACTAGAGGCCTATACTACCATGTCTGGCTGAATAGTTTATTTAAAGTACATACCTAGGGCCAGCCAAATAGCTCAGCAGGTTAAAGTGCCTGCTTAGGCAGATGCAGTGGTTGGGGTTCAGTCCCCAGATGCCATGCCACCCCATCCCTGGGGTACACTGAGATGGCAATTGAGACTGGGCGTGGTGGCATGCACCTGTAATCTCAGCTCTTGGGAGGCTGAACACAGGCAAGTCACCTGTCTGACCTGTGTAGTGAGACCCTTGTAGACTCTGTACTAAAATACCAAAAAGAAAAGAAAAGAAACATAAATTACATACCTGAAGCTTCCTCAGGGAAGAGGGTGCAGGGATCAGACCAGAGACTTATGTATGCTGTATAAGCATTCACCACTGAGCCACATGCCCAGGTCTTTTGAATTTCTTTTTCTTAATTTCTAGACAAGTTTATGTTAAATTGTCCAGGTTGGTCTTGAACTTATGATCCTCATACCTTTCTCTCCCAAGTAGCTGAGATTACCGGCATATCCCACCAAGCCCAGTCCTATTAATCACTTTGTTCCTATACAGGGGTCATATTTTCTTGTTTCTTTGTATATATAATAAATTTTTGTTAAAAATAGACATTTCAAGTACAGTTAAGTCCCCAATTTACAAACCGGCTCTGTTCCAGAACATTTGTAAGTTGGATACACTCACAAACCCAACCAAGTGAGTCTTTTTTTTTTTTTTGGTGGGACCGGGGTTCAAACTCATGACATTGCACTTGCCCAGAAGGCACTTGTGCCATGGAGCTATCTCCCCAGCCCCAACAAAATGAGTCTTAAACATCTTTTAAATAATTTTTTAAATGTATTTAGTGCAGGGTCTACAGAGCCTCACTACACGGATTGAGCTCATAGTGATTCTACTGTTTTCAGCCTCCCACTGCTGAGATCACAGGCATGCGCCACCATGCCCAATCTCAATCACCATCTCAACTCACCCCAGGGGTGGGCATCGAGCCCCAGTCCTGCTTAAACAACTTTGACACAAGGATACAATGTGAATCATCAAAAAAAAAAAAAAAAAAGAAAAGAAACCAAACACTTAAGAGCACTGTACGTCATTTTTACTCTCATAGTTACCTTACCGTGATGGTACAGTACAACTGCAAATAGCTTTTCTTGTTTCCATGGTTATTGCTTTGTACTTCCTAGCAATACCTTTCACATTACTACTGCTTTTCCTTCTGCTTCTGGACACCCTGGGCATTGACTGAGCAATGACCTACTGTGTGCCATTGCACTGTATGCTAGGGACACAACGGCGCATCTCTGACAATTCCTGGCAGATGTGTGAGCTACTTGCAAGATTTGTGTGCATTCTCAGATGTTCATAATGCGAGATTATTGCATCATATCCATAATACAGAAACTCTGGGTACCTGATTTCTTCCCACTCCCCAGGGTTTGTTACTCTTTGTTACTGTTTATCGTTCTTGTTGCAGTTGTTTATTTCATGACTCTTGGGGATAAATTATTGCGTAAAGTTCATATTCTTTGTTGTTTTGTGTGGTCCCTGAGGCTTCCTTTGTTATGCTTAGTGGTCAGCTAATAATTGGCCAGAGACTGCCTCACGGACCATGAACTTAAGGGTCCCCAGTCTTTGCCAAGGGCTTGAATATGCTCTCAACATTCAGCCTGGCAACTAACAATTATGCTATAGTCTTCACTTCTGGTCCTCAAGGCCTGGCAGAGGTGATAACAGCTTAAGGTCTTCTCAGGTTTTTCCTAAGCATGTAGACAGCCCTTGACGTAGCCATGGCTCCATAGATCCATGTGGTTTTCTAGATTCCCGATAGGTCAGAATCTTCCCAACCCTTACAAATACCTCATTTGCAAGCCTTTCCTTTTCAACTTTTGGTTAACCCATGGATTGTACCAACTATTTCAGGCAATCATAAAGTTCAATTATGCCTGATATATTTGTTACAAATACTTCTGGACTAAAGCTTTGAGCGCTGGGTAAACTCCAACTCAGGATAAATAAAGATAGCTTTGCAGGCTTTCCAAATAGCTCAGTGGATTAAAGCACCTGCAAGCAGGCCCAGGGGCCAGAGCTTCAATCCCTGGGCCTGCTGTGCTGGCCCTGCCCCAGGGCACTCTGAGATGGCAGTTGAGACCAGGCACATGCCTGTAATCCCAGCTCTTGGGAGGCTGTAAACAGGTGGATCACTATGAGTCTGATCTAGTAATGAGACCATGAACACTCTGTAAACCCTTCCCTAGAATTAAAAAAAAAGATAGTTTTGCAAGTGGAACCTATTGGGAAACAGCCAGACAAATAACACAACAAAAATTCACTGAAAACGATGCTCTGAACCACCTTCAGTCCCACTGGGCTCCCTCCGGCTGCCATCTGGCTGCTGGCTTCCTCTGTGACTGTGGGTGACCACTTATCCTGGCCACCACAGAACTGGAACGATGGTGGTAGAAACAGCAATAGCATAACTTCAGATACAATGGTGCTTGCTATTCTCACTAAGATTTAGCCATTTTCAAAAAATAAAATAAAATAAAATCCATTCCCCATATTGCTCAAGCTTCTGGTTAATTTCAAGAGTTCTGTGAAGTTGGTTCCTGTTGTTTTTTGACTGCTTTCTTCTTGCTTTTATAGAGACTTTTCAGAGGTCTTTACCCTGTCATTTTCATTGATTCTTTGATCTAATGACTTAATACACTCATTTATTTCGTTACTTCACGTACATTGCAAATCTCCCAGGTGTGCCATTACCTCAGCCCTGTGCAGTTGTCCGCCCCATCCCATGGCCCATGCTGGGACTCTCTTCTCACTCTGCCTGGGTATGGACGATACACATTGGGCCACACTTGATACAGATGGCACCTTCCTCCTTACTGGACTGCCTGTACCATGCTATGCCAGGAACTGAAATGGCGGATATCCTAAGGCAGAGAGCCTGATTGGAATATAAAGAGAGACAGAGAGACAGTCTAGAGCTGTTGCTCTGCTGCCGTGTTTGGTTGGCTGCCTCTGTCACCATTTTGTTGCTGTTCCGCCTCCATGCACTGGATGCTCTCTGCCCTGTTCCACTCAGCCTTGGGCCAGCCGAATATGGACTGAAACCTCCAGGAACAGTGAGCTAATAAACCTTTCCTTCCTTCATTTTGAATGTCGGGTATTTGTCCAGAGTGTGAAACGAGTAAAACGTAACTAAGACAGACATGCTCAGTGGGCCATCCAAGTGAGGTGCAAACGGACATCAACAATAACCATAATAAATACGTGAGTAGCATACAGAGCATGTTGAAGATGATAGCGGTATGAGGAGGGAGACCTGGAACAGGTTAAGTAGAATGGGGCGTGGTCAGGGGGAGGTCTCTCACCATGATGTCATCTGCCAGCATGGTCAGGGGAGGCCTCTTTCCATGACGTCATCTGCCAGGAAGGGGTGAGTCAACGGGCCCTCCTTGGGGACGGTGCTGTGCTATTGGTGGACTTCTCACCTCCAACGCAGTGATCTATGTGGATCTTTTTTCTTAGTGAAGTGCCAGCCTAGGGTATTTTGCAGTAACAATGGAAAACAGACAAATACAATATAGTAATTCAACGTACTAATTTTTTGAGCACCTACATCATCCGGTTTTTCTGGGCACCTATATGATTTGCATTTCTGCTAGCACTGCCTAAAGCTTCCAGTCTCTGCACATCCTCACCAAAACGCTTGCTATTTTCTAAAAGTTTTGTTTGTTTGTTTTCAGTAGCAGTCACCCAAGTAGATGTGAAATTGCAGCTCATTGTAGTTTTGCTCTGCGTTTCCTTGGCTATTAACGTTGAGTGTCTCTTCTCGAGCTTCCTGGAAATCTGTGTGTCTCCTCTGGAGAAATCTACCCGATTCCTTTTCCCGATTGAGAACTGAGTTGTTTGGGTTCTCACGGTTGATTCTTAGGCATTCTCCATATATTCTGGATTTCAATCCTTTGTTACTTAGATGATTTGCAAATATTCCTTGTCATTATGCAGGTTCTCTATATTCTACTATGTTTCAGATATTTCTTTTTGTTTTGTATCTTAGGGAAGGGTCTACAGGATGTTCAGGGTCTCACTACTAGATCAGATTCTAGTGATCTGTCTGTTTATAGCCTCCCAAGAGCTGGGATTACAGGTGGGTACCACCATGTCCAGTCTCAATTGCCATCTCAGTGCACCCTGGGTGTGGGACCAGTGTGGCAGGCCTGTAGATTGAATCACTTCCCCCTGCACCTGCTTGCAGACACTTTAATCCACTGAGCTACATGTTTTGGATCTTGATTGTCCTTCAAAGACCCACATATGAAAGGCTTGGTCCCTATCATGGTGTTATGCAGAGGTAGCAGAACCATTAAGATGAGGGCTAAGTGGCAGGTATGTAGGTGACTGAAGGTACACTGCTGAAAGTGTTGTGAGACCTCGCCCCTTACTACTCCCTTTGTCTTTGCTTCCCAGTTCTTGCTATGAGCGATTCTGCTGTGTCACCTACCCCTGTCATGTGACACTACCTCACCACAGGCCCAAAACAGTTGGGCCCTCCCCATCATGGAATGAAAGCTCTGCAACTCAAAGCCAAAATGAACATTTTCTTTTCATAAAATAAGTACCTCAGATATTTTGTCATCATGAAAACTGATTAGCACAAGCTCTAATACAGTGGTTCTCAACCTTTCTAATGCCGTGACCCTGCAGTACAGTTCCTCATGCTGCGGTGACGCCAAACCAAAAAATAATTTTGGTGGCTACTTCAAAACTGTAATTTTGCTACAGTTATGATTTAGAATGGCTTTAGGCGATCCTTGTGTTTTATTAGTTTGACCCCCGCCAGGGTTGCAACCCACAGGTTGAGAACCACTGCTCTAATAGGAGCAATGGAGATTTCAGGGTCCAAAGACTACCACAGCCTATGGACTAAAGAGAATGAGCTAGAGAGGAGAGGTGGAGTCAGATGCATGTGATTCCTGTGGAGGCTCATGGGTAAAAGCATACTTTGACCATAGGAGCAAAGGGCTGCCACTGAGTGGTAATTGAGAGTATTGCAGGTGGGGTGGTAAGGAACTGGGGTTTGGAAGGGTCACCCACACATGACATTATCATGACTTATGACTGGAGTCAAGGCAGAAGTTTTTGAAGAAGTGGGAGCTCATGCCATTGAGAAAGGAGAGAATGAGCCAGAAGCCAGCAGAAGACAGTGACAACAAGGAGCAGAGTATGCCACCCAATGCATGAGGGTCACAGCAGAGGGAGTTCAAGATGAGAAGAAAGAAGGTCTTCATCTGGAAAGAAGGAGTAAGAAGGACGCTGGTACCACCCCCGGGACAGGCTGTGGGAGGAAGCAGCCCCTGCATGGTGAGGCAGAGGGCCAAGAAGAGTCTTGGGGAGGGCAAGATCTTGGGAGCCAGAGAGAAGGGAACACGAGGGAAGGTGGCACGACACAGGGATCTTGCTGACAACGGATTCTGAACTCCAGGGGACACAGTGGAAGGTGACTGGGAGTCCAGGAAGAATGGGACAACGGGATAGAGAAAGATACGCTGGAGCCATACAGAGATCTGCAAGCCTGAAATAAAGGATGGCAACATAGACGCCTGGATTCCTTTACTTGTTGCCAAGCACACAGGATAAAGGGCACAGTCCTGGTCACGGAGGCAGAAGGTCATGGCAAGGCAGGAGGTCTGGCTGTTTTCAGGGGCACAGAACCCTTTCTTGTCTTGTGGGATAAGGAAGATCTCATTCAGAATAGCCTGTCCCATGCTGCCTACCCTCTCCATTGAGAAAACTGCTTCTAAGAGGGTCACACCAACCTAGGTCCATTCTTCACCCACAGTGACAGAGGGAGAAGACCTAGGCAAGGAGATCTCAGCCTTCATTCAGGGCTTCCTGTTGACCCTGGATAATACAGCAAGTTGGCTATGACTGAGAAAGTCATGTTCCGTGTGTTATGTATTAGTCAGCTTTTTGTCACTATGACAAAATACCTGAGAACAACAATTTGAAAGTGGAAAGGTGAACTCTGGCTTATGAATCAGAAGTTTCAGTCTGTAATCTACCAAGTCCATTGTGTTAGGCCTAGTTTTTTTTTTGTTTTGTTTTGTTTTCTTTTTCTTTTTTTTTTTTGTAATTGGCACAGGGTATACAAGGTCTCACAACACACATCTGACTCATAGTGTTTCTCCTGTTTTTAGCCTCCCAAGTGTGGGCATTAGAGACACAGACCACCAAGCCTAATCTCAATCACCATCTCAGCGTGCCATGGGGGGCAGGTCCAGCATGGCAGGCTGGGGATCAAACCCCAGTCTCTGCATCTGCCAAAGCATGTGTTTTAATCCACTAAGCTATCTGGCCAGCCCTTAGAAAGACATATTTTATACCAGCCTCCTTTCTTCCTCAGAGTTTTCCTCTGCCACCCCCACAGCGGCAATTCCCTGATCCTCCAATCAGGTTCCACCTCCTTTAAAAAACTTTTTTGGGAGCTAGGGAGATAGCTCCATGGCACAAGTGCCTGCTAGACAAACATAAGGTAGTGGTTCGAACTCTGGTTCTGCAAAAAAAAAAAAAAAAAAAAAAAAAAAAAAATTTTTTTGTTCATGCCTGATAATTACATCTATTGTGGGGAACTGATGTGTGTAAATAAAACATCTCAGTTTGTTTGTTTTTTTTTCTTTCCCTTTACCCCTCCTTTTTGCCAGCATCAAATTCATTTACTTATAAGCTTAGATATTTGCATATATATACATATATATATTAGCAGCCAGAGTAAAAGACCAAAAAGCATAAAGCACACAAGACAATTATGCTAAATCATGGTACAAGGCACAGCAAGGCCTAGCAAGTGTGAGGTCATGACTTCGATTCCTAGTATCAATAAAAAATAATCAAAATACACTTTTAAATACAATGTCCTTGCTGGGTTACAATAACGATTTTCTCCTTTTTCCTGTTGTCTGTCTTTTACTTTGCATTTTATTCATACATCGTACTTTTCATATAAAAGAAACCATGAAATATGTAAACTTGCATGTCTAATTTACCTCACTTACCTATGTGGTTGCAAAGTGCATCCGTTTTCCTACCAGTGTCTCAGGGTTAGCCTTTCATAGCACAGTAGTATGTTTTCTTTATCCGTGCCTTTGTTGATGGACCCATAGGCCACTTCCAAAATTTAGCTCTGAGGAATGGTGCTGCCATAAATATGAGTATGCATACATCACAGCGGTATGATGTCTTTAACTCTTCTGGAAAGATCTAGACAGAAAACCACTGCATCAAATGGAATTTTATTTTTTGTGTTTTGAACAGTTTCCATACTGATTTCCATAATGGTTATACTAGTTTACACTTCCACCAACAAGGAAAAACATTTTCTTCCCATGCCTTCCCAACAACAAATAATGACAGTTTAACTTCTTCTCCCATCCATGAATCTTGTATTTTTAGCTTTTGCCTATTTCTGCTTAATGTTCTGAGAGCTGTGTTGAACAGAAGTGGTGATAGCAGAGATACTTGTCTTGTCACTGATTTTAGAGGGAAAGCTTTTATCTTTTCGGCATTTGGTATGATGTTGACCATTGGTTTGTGGTAGATGGCTTTATCAAATGGAGATAAAGACTTTCTACACTTATTTTCTTTAGAGCTTTTATCATGAATGGATGTTGGACTTCGTCACATGCCTTTTCTGCCTCCATTGAGACAATTGTGTGGGTTTTGGGTCCTTGTTTCTTTTCTGCTTGTGGTACATTTATTGATTCGCTGATGTTGAACCATCCCTGCATCCCTGGAATGAACCCTGCGTGGTCACAGTGTACGATCTTTTAGATGATTGGCTCCATTCTGCTTGCCAGTATCCGACCGCCTAACAGTAATCACCAACAGGTGAGCCTCCTGATGAACACAACACACTGTGACCCAACCACCTCCACGAAGCCCCACCTCTGAATGTAGAACCCTGGGGGGGGGATTCTGGTCCAACCATAACATACTGCTATGTGCTTCCACCTGGGATCCCCAGTCCTTGAGCAATCCTATACCAACACGGTATCGCCTCTCCTTACAGAGGAGGAACCTGAGACCAAGAAAGAGTAGGGCAGGGCAGCCAGACAGGGGAGACAGTGTGGCACTGGGCTTGGGGTGCCAGCTCTGCAACTGGAATACCTGGACAGCAGCCCAGCCAATGTGTGTTAACCACGTAATCCAACTTAACCTCTTTGTGACCCTTGTTTTCTCACTCGCAGAGCAGAAATGATGTTTACTTCTGAGGTGTGCTGCAAGGAGTGAATGACTAACCCGCCAACATGTTTGTCTCACGTTAGTCTCACAGTCACATGGCTAAAATTCACCAGGAGCCAGGCTGCTTCTGGACTTCCCCATCCTAGAAGCCAAGGGGTATTCTTTCTTTGTGGGACATGCCAGGCTGAGTTGAAGTTTTTGGTCCTTACAACCCAACTTTCTGACCCTGACATTATTTTGATCCGCATTCTATTAGAGGAGGAAACTGAAAATCAGAGAGGTTGAAGGTGGTTTCTCGAGATACCATAATAAGACTCGGACATGGTTCTGGTGGATCTGACAGCCTATTCAGGAATGACTTTCCCACACTACACTCGTAGCCTATGTGCTTAGGACCCTGGATTCCTGTTAGCGGAATGTCTTCTTTGAGAGGATCTTGCAAAGGCAAGGATTGGTTCTGAGGAGAAAAGAGGGACCGGGTTGGGAGCCTCCTGACCTTGGTCTGATCCTCTATTGAATGAATCAATGACCTCACTTCTTAGGATTCTTTTGCACACGGTCCAGTGGTCCAGATCCAACTCTGTGCTTTGTGGAATGGGGCAAACAGAGGGGGCAGGTGGTGGAATGTTCTCAGGCAGGTACAAGCCCTCGTTTCCAAGCCTCCAAGATCAAAGATAACCTGAGTGGAGAGAAGTAAAAGCGTAAGAGAAAGCCAGAAGATACCACATTATACACCTGCCTTCTCCCGGCCATCTCTTGCCATTAGTCCTGCCCATATTTGTCCTCTACCTCTTTCTCTTTTTTCTACCCTCCTCTTTCCATAATTAGAATGTTTGCAAGAAATATATACTAATGAAATAGCATCAGAGGTTAAGGTCAGGTAAATCATAAACTAGAATAGGAAATATGACTAAGGGGTGGGGATCAACTACTTAGCACATATCAGATGTGGCATTTCAATGTCGTTCTGGCAGAACTTCCTGGTGACCAAAGCAAAAATGGGAATCAGAATCAATCTTGTAATTCATAAGATTTGGTAAATCAATTTTATAATATCTGGGGCCAGCAAGACAGCTCAGTGGTGTAAAGCTCCTGCTTAGGCAAGCTTAGACAGCCACAGAGACTGCAGTTCAATCCCTGGCACCACAGACTACACCAGAACCACACTCAGGGCAGGATGAGCCAACCACAATATAAATAAATAAAGCTTTTTTAAAAATTTGTGGAGCTGGGGAGATAGGGTGATAGCTCTGTGGCACAAGTGCCTGCCTGGCAAGTGTAAGGTCATGCATTCGAATCCCAGTCCTGCTAAATAAACAAACAAACAAATACTTTGTAATGTCTGAGGAGTGTGGGCAGACATTACTGCCAGCTAAGGGATCCAAATGCTTTTCCTACTCTTCCGGTCTCTTTGGTCTTGGTGGCACAAGCGAGATGACGAAGGGAATGTCATCCTTTGGAAAGCGTCATAATAAGACGCACACGTTGTGCTGCCGCTGTGGCTCTAAGGCATACCACCTCCAGAAGTCGACTTGTGGCAAATGTGGCTATCCTGCCAAGCGCAAGAGAAAGTATAACTGGAGTGCAAAAGCTAAAAGACGAAATACCACTGGAACTGGTCAAATGAAGCACCTAAAAATTGTATATCGCAGATTCAGGCATGGATTCCATGAAAGAACGACACCTAAGCCCAAGAGAACAGCTGTTGCAGCATCCAGTTCATCTTGAGAATTGCAGCAATCACTCAAAATAAATGCTTTGGTTTTAAAAGAAAAAAAAATGCTTTTCCTAGCCATTGGCCCTTAGAGGAAAATTCCAGACGCTGTATGCAGGTGATGCTGAGTACTGTCATGTGGGTGACATGTCCGTACAGTGGCATGGATCATATGTCCATGTAGTATCCCTGGCCCCATCTCTGAATGCAAATGCAGTAACAGTTTTCCTAACTTTATTTCTTGGAATATTCTCTGCAGAAAGCCACCATAATGGCTCCAAAATACAGCTGAGTGAGAGCCTTTAGAAATGTAGAGTAAAATACAACTTCATAATAGCTTAGCTGATCTGACAGCAATTCTCCTACTGTATTTCTCCAAACCCCTGGAATCATATGTAGCATGAGTAAGCATCATATAAGAAAAGGGCTTCAGGGGCTGGGGAGATAGTTCAGGGGCACAATTGCTTGCCTGGCAAGTGCAAGGTCCTGAGTCCAATCTCCGGTTCTGCAAAAAAGAAAGAAAGAAAGAAAGAAAGAAAGAAAAGGGCTCTAGAATTAGGGCTGTACCTCAGCTGCAGAGTACGTGCTCAGTATGAGCAAGGCTTCAAGTTCAATCCTCAGCTCTACCAAAGGTGGGGAGTTCAACAGGCACATAAGTTAGAGATGAAATCAAGACTCAGCAAGATCAAGGGGGTGGTGGGGTTTTTTGGTTTTGTTTTTATTAACTGCAACAGACTTAACTTTTTTTATTGTTGTTTTTGTTTTTGGTCTTTTTGAAACAGGGTCTCACTATGCAGTTCAGGCTGGCCTTGAGCTCACTTTTGTAGCCTAGGCTGGTCTCGAACTTGCACTGACCCTCCTGCCTCAGCCTCCCAAGTACTGGGATTACAGGTGTGCGCCATCACACCCGGCCCTTATTAACTGAAGCAAAGGAGCATAGAGGCAGGAGTTCTGGGGCAAGAATGTGAGCGAAGACTGACAGCAGCCCGGGCTGAAGAGAAGAGTGTGGTACAACAGGACAGCTGGCTGGGACCCGGCTCACTGCTGTTACTAGCGTGTGGCATGAGAATGAGCTGGCCATGCACAGAGGCCAGGGACCGGTCCAGCCACTTGATTTCATGACATTGCAACTCCGATTTTCTTTGCCCTGGTGAACTTAGCGTGGGATCAAAAGTTCAGATCAGAAGTGTCTTCGTCGGAATGCAAGTCTGTGGTTACCTGTAGGGTGTGATTTCTGGGGTGACCCCTCCCAACGCCTAGCTCTAGCTATCCCAATTGCAACTGGTAAGAAATCCCACAGCCCCTACTTCAGATTGTGTATCTCAGCCCTGAGTCCATACAATGTGCATGTACACACACACACAACACACAAACACAACACACAGCTGTGAGAAGACTTAAGAGAAAAGAAGCTGCATTTCAAACGGGAAAAAAAAAGTTTTGTTCCAAATTAATGAGCTTATAGTTGTGCAGCAGTTAAAACAAGCAAGTATGTTTTCTTTGGAGATGTTCTTTGGAAGGATTCATTGATGTTTCAAGACTTCTTAAGATTACAGGAGGGGCTGGGGAGATAGCTCCAAGGCACAAGTGCCTGCAGGGCACGTGCAAGGTCGTGAGTTCGAACCCTGGTCCCACAAAAAAAAAAAAAAAAAAAAAGATTACAGGAGGGCCATCCAGATAGATAGCAGATTAAAGCACCTGCTTAGGCAGATGCGGGGGCCAGGGATTCAATCTCCTGGCGTTCCATGCCCCTGGGGCACCGAGACAATGACTGAGCCTGTAATCCCAGTGCTTGGGGGGCTGAAAGCAGGAGGATCACTACAAATCTGATCTGTGTAGTGAGATCCTGTAGACCTTATACTAAATATATAACAAAAAAGAATTAAAAATTTTTTTTAAAGATTACAGCAAGCACAACCATATCGTGAAGTTGAAAGTGAGGCCTGGACCAATGTGACATTTGCAAATTGCAGAAAGATTCTGTGCCTCCCGTGGCATAAATTTGCTTCAAGCTATGCCCAGACCCTGCCCACAGTCACTTCTCTGTAAGAGATACTGAGCAAACAGATTGCCAAAGTGTCATGTCGCATCCCTAGCAAAGATCAGTTACACCTGGGTCAGTTACAACCCCAGGTACATAAATTCCTGAGCCTTCTCTACTGCACAGGCTCCCAAGATGGGCCTGTGCCCAAGCGACCTTCCATAACCTCCCCCAGTGTTACAGTCTCCATTTCATCAAATATATGCCTGAGCCTCAGTGAAGTTGAAATCCTTGCTCAAGATCACACCACTAACAAAGTGGCGGGAGCCAGATTTCCAGCTGTAAAGTTGGAGCAGATGATAAAGCATGGTACCTTTAAGAAACAAAGTTGGTCCCCACGCCAAGATAGTAGGGATGAGGACAACAGGAAAGAACCCACCAAACCACAGTCATTTCTCAGAGTTGGCATAAGAAAAAGTATTCATATTCTACTTTCTATGTATTTCTAGTGTGGGTTGTTACAACCAATATACTTTCCTACTGGTGGTTTCCCAACACCACCAGAAGGTTGTTCTTTAGCCTCCAAAAAATTCCCCTGGTCTCATTTCAATTTCCCCAACCACTCTGTAACACAGGCTGCACAATTTTACTCTCTTATCCACCTAATTTTTAATCTTATAAATAAATGTGGCTAGACGTGGGGGTGGTTTTTTGTTTTGTTTTTTTGTCTTTTTGAGATAGGTTCTCACTGTGCAGCTCAGGTTGGCCTTGAGCTCACATTTGAAGCCTAGGCTGGTCTCAAACTTGCACTGATCCACCTGCCTCAGCCTCCCGAGTGCTGGGATTACAGGTGTGCGCCACCACACCCGGCTAGACGTCGTTTTTTCTCCTCCTAACCCCAACCGTTTCAGGGGCCTAGCAAATAGAAAGGAACAATAATATATAGGACCAATTAAAGCAGGGGAGAATAAACCGTGTTTTTTAGCACAGCAACACACAGACATGAGGTCACTCCTGGTTGTGTACAAAGTCTAATCGTCTTATCACTGTTTGACCCTGTAAGACAACAAAGAAAGGCTGGTTTTCTCTATCCATTGCTGTGTTGGTAAAAATTCTTTCATTAAGGGCTAGAGAAATAGCTCAGCCATCTAAAGCTCATGCTCAGGCAAGCTTAGGCAAAGCGCAGGGCCTGCGGTTCAATCCCAGGCACTTTATATTCCCATACCAGTCCTGCCCCCAGGGCCGGCTGATCTGGCCACACACATACACACACAAAAAAAATTTCATATGAAATTCAATTAGAACTCACTCAAGAAGAAAACTTGGGGCTAGAAATGTAGCTCAGATGGTGGAGTATGTGCCTCACATGCCCCAGCATCACAAAATACATACATACATACATACATACATACATACACACACACGCACATTTTTATGGGTTAATATAACTGAAAATCCAAAGATAGGTTCTGGCTTCGGGCAAGGTGAGATTTAAGCTTCCAAGCAATGTCAGTAAGACTTTGTGTCTCTTTCCTTCTTCCTTTACCCTGAACTTGCTCTTGGGCACACTTCAGTCCTCGCAACTGCTGAGTCCCACCCACAGGCTGGAAACCCAGCAAAAACACTTTTTTTCTCAAGAGTTCTAGCAGAAATCTCAGAAGTGACTCTCATTGGCTGGGCTTAGATCTGGTGCCTATGTTCCAACCATTCACTGCAGCCAATAGGATGGACTATGCTGATTTGGGTCCGCCTTAAATTTAAATAACCTTCCGTCAGCCCCAACCCCTTTCCTCCACCACAGCCCAGACATTCGGATAACCTCAACAGGGGAGCGAGTAGTGTTTGCCCAAAACAGGCCATTGTTACCTATGCCCAGTGCTAGATCCAAAGTCCCTTCAGCTTGATCTGGGGGAAAAGGCAACAGAAATAACTGATTGTCTAACTAAACGTTGAGAAGAAATGGAATGGGGTGGTGGAACGACTGGACTTCTGAGGCAGAAGCCCAGAGGGAGTGGTGGGGCCAGAATTACTCTACAAGGGAGGGCACTGTGGCCAAGTTGTCATTAACGGATTTGATGTGGTCTTTCTAGGGCACTTTTGAGGGAGTCAACGCGCCACCACACCCTCATACTATTCAGGGCACACATTTTCTAATTGCCATCCCACGTGAGTCCTGCCAGCCTGAGCCAGCTGTCTTGAGGACAACTGAATCCACGTGAACTGAGAAAGCTGAGCTCCACGAGACTGGGAACCAGACCTTGGACACCCATGGGTCCTGCCCCTCATGGCAGGCCCCTTGGCAAGCAGCCAACAGGCTCGCCCAGACCACACTCTACACATGCTTCCAGGCCTTCCTTATGGGGCCAGGGCTCCAGGGGATCGCAGGGAAGGACCCCAGGAATGGGATTTGCTTCGAGTGGACCCAGATAAGTGCCATCTCTTCTCACTGTGGTGGGGACAGAGCTGCATGCCCAGGGCACCAAAAATAACGGGACCGTTATCAGTACTTGCCTGCGTGCGGCAAGATCCCAGCGAGATGCCCGTGGATCAGTAACTTAATGCAGCTGTTTTGAGCACAGGGCCCTGAGCGAGGCAGCAAGCGCTAAGGACCTGGGATCTCTTTTGCTTTCGTCTCCCTATTTATCCTGCCTTTCTCACCACCTCCTCCGAGCCCTTCCCACCATTTCTGTCTTTCACAGGGCCTGCTGCTTGGCTGTGTGCGCAAAGCACAAGAAAACCCATTCTTAGCTGATCCTGACACGCAGAAGGTTTTGTCTAGACATTTCTCAGAGCACAGTCTTCTGTTCAGCCCCTATCATGATCCTAAGAGTGTTAACTGCATAGAGGTTCAGATCCGCTCCAGACCTGCTACATGCTGGTCTCGGGGCTTGAAATTGCATTTTGCAAAGTGGAACGGGGACTCAAAGAGAGCTTGTGAGCATAACCCAGAACTCCTGTACGCAGGCTCCAGGGAGCTGACCCATAGAGGAAAGTCCTGATTCATTAGGCCCTGCACCCTCTGGCCCTTCTATCAGGCAATTCAAAGTCTCCAGGTCCTGGAGTTACTGATTAACTTCTGGTTTCGAGTAAAGAAACAATAATAAGCGAAGGGACCAACATAAGCTGAGAAAGAAGCTGGTCAGCCTTGGGAGAGAGTGGTGCCTGACAGCTGTTGACAGCAGGCTCTTGGCAAGTGTGAAAAGGAGGCTTGAAGCGTCTGGCACAGGGTCAGAATCCACCCCAGTCCTGGTGGCGTTGGCTGACCCCCCTTGTCCATGTCCAGGCTCTGAGCAGCTCTGTCTTGCTGGCCCTGTGATCAGGATGTCCTGCACCGAGGCCCCGCAGCAGCCCCGGCCCATTGCAGCAGGAGCCGCCACTATCACTTTGGGACCCGCTGGTCATCACCAAGGCCCCACCGAGGGCGACCTAGAGTGCCTGGTATGCCGGGAGCCCTACAACTATGCCCGGTCACCCAAGCTGCTAAACTGCCAGCACAGCTTCTGCGCTGTCTGCCTGAAACTTCTACTGTGTGTACAGGAAGACACCTGGTCTATCACCTGCCCGCTGTGCCGAAAGATCACTGTGGTCCCCGGGGGCCTCATCTGTGGCCTTCGAGACCAGGAAGCAGTGATGGGACGACTAGCCAGGCTGTGCGTGGAGGTGCAGCTCTGTCCCCAGGGGCTGCAGCGTTCTAGCACTTCGACAGCGGGGTACCCCAGCTTGGCTGGCGAAGATGAGCAAGGCATAGTGACTGCCAACCAGGTGGCGGCTCGGCGCCTGGCCGTGCACCTGTTCCTGCTGGTCCTGCTCATCATCCTCATCTTGCCCTTCATCTACCCAGGCATCATCCGGTGGGTGCTGGCCATCATTATCGCCCTGGCCTTGCTCATAGCCACTTTGTTCTGCTGTTACGCACACAACCAGGGCAGCTGCTGGCCCTGCTCCAGGACTCGCTTCTGCAGAGAACAGAAACACAGCCAGATCACTTCCATCGCCTGAGAGCCCCAGGACTCTGCGGCCCAGCAGCCTCCTTGCCTCTTGGGCCTCTGACTTTCTCACCCCATAGGGTAAGGTGTGGTGAATTCAGCCCGGCTCCTCTGGGACTCTGTGCCGGCTGGACTTGCATGCCCGAGCTGGAATGGCCTGTCTTAGGTCAAGAACTCTGTGCTTGGGCAGTAGGCTGGCACCTGCCCTTGCTATGGCACAGTCACACATGAAGGGTGTGGGGAGGAGGCACAAGTGACTTGAACACTACAAGGGGGAACTCCTGCTCCTTTTGCTGTGATACCCCTGGTTTTTCTGTATATAACTTGAATGTGTTGTAATATTGACCTTGCAGAACATGTAGAAATGACACCTTGTTTACAGTCAGTGTGACTGGATTTATCTTCTTGACTTGGGTTAGTTCGGTGCTTCACATTGGGGGTAGTTTAGCTGTTATAGGTTTTCCTTCCTGGGAAGCGCCCATGCCTTCTCTGAGATTGCTCAGGGTGCCCATTGCAACCCCACCCCAGGTCCACTTGTGGGGCTCTCCTACTGGATCAAATCAAGGCAGAACAGAGAGGAACTGTGTGAACAGGTAGAACTTCCCTGCTTCAGAGAAGCCCATATTTAGCACGCAGAGTTGGAGTGGTTAGAGGGAGGGGTGGACCTGGGAATTGCTCCCAGCATCTATACTGTGGTCACCAGCTCTAAACCATGAGGAATCTCAGGGTTACAGGGAGCCCCTCACCCCAGCACAAGGAGACCATCCCCTTCAGATACCACCACACCACACCATGGAACCATCTTTATGGATGGTGCTATCTTTGTTACTGGATCCCATGCCCCACCTGAACTTTTGTCATAAAGATAAAGAGGCCTCGTAAATGCAACGGTCCTCACTGATAACTCCACCTCGTCACCTCACCCTGACATGACAGTCACAGTCAACAGAAAGGCACTAGTGTCTTCTCTTAGGGACCACTCTTGCTTTCTCAAATAAGAAGGGCACCTGCTGGAGGGCATGACCTCCCAGGGGGGCCAACACAATCTGGGCTCAGTCAGAGTTAGGTATGAAAGCCCAGGGGAGCAGAGGGTGGCAGGTGACAAATGATTTCCTTCCAAAGGCCTCATCATGAAGGACAGACTCCAAACCTCAGCGGGGCTCACCATGCACCACTCTCCCCTTGCAGTGACTTCACTGTTCATCGTGTTTGCTTGTGACAACTCTAAGCTACATCCTGGGTGCAGTGCATGGTGATGCTGCCTTTGCCGGGAGGGACAAGGGAACTCTGCCCACGGAGCAGGGGCTGAGCCCAGCTTCATAGTGTGGGTTGCTGAACCTCACAGCCTCAGCGCTCCTCTGAGCTGCATTTTCCTTAAACAGAGCTAGCCAGATTCCATTTTTCCATTTGTCCTCAAAACCCTAAAAGCCCCAGAAGCTGAGCGCATCAGCAGCTCCAAAAATAAAAATAAAAAATAAAAAATAAAAATAAAAATAAAAAAGACATCAGCCCATCCCTTCTGTACTCACAGGAAGAGAAGTTGAAATATACCGGTGCAAATTCTCTTTGCTTAAGTCACGGTGCTTTTTTTTTTTTTCCTTGCAAGGTACTTGCCAGGCAATGCCAGGTCCTGGGGGCAGGGGAGTAGGTGTGCATGGATCTATATTTTAGTCCAGGCCATTTGTGCCTGAAGGACACCTTGTTCCCCTGGAGGAGCAAACAAAGAGGACTGTCAGCATCTCCTGAGCTCGCCTGGGGCATGCACCACTTAAGAGGACTGCCAGTCAGGTAGGAAAAGAACATTCCCTCCCTCCCACCCACTCCTTCGGTCCCACTCTCATGAGATCCTGGATGCTTCACTGACATGGAAGCCTCCACCAAGGAGTCTCATATGACGATGACATCACCTCTACCCTAATGGTGGGTGTGCCTTGGTCTAGTTCTTAATGGTGCCCAGCTTTACCCCAACTGAATGATAGGCTTAATCAGATCTTCATAGTGAGTTTATGAAGTAGAGGAGATCACTGTCCCTCTCTTACAGCAGAAGAGACGGAGGGTCAGGGATGCAGACTCATTCCCCTAAGGAAGTAGGGTAAGCAATGGGCCAGCATCCCCTCAGGAATTAGCTCAGGGCTCTCCCTGTCCCATCATGTGGCCTCTTTTGAGGGCAGCTCCAGCAAAACCAAGAACCTGGACATTTGCCAAGCCTCTGGTGGATTCCACAGAGAATGAGAAATAAATTTCAAAAGCCTCTTCAAATTTCACTGGTCAGGCACTCAGGAGGTCAGGGGATTTTAGAACTTGTACTAAAATAAAGAACAGAGGATGATAAAAAGATGGATGGCTCTCCTGTGGCATGTCACCGTCCTGTGCTGCCCTCCCCACAGGGAACCCAGCTAGCATGTCTGGACACATGCATGTGAGATTAACAATTCCTACACCAAGAGGCAGACACTAGGGAGGCCATGTGGCCTCTGAGAGGCAGAGAGCAGCCTCAGGTACAGATTTTCAAATTGCCAATCAAAGCAAGGACTCTCTGTCACTCTTGTCCTCTGCCTGTCCATGAGTATGGCTGTCATATCCTTTAATATCCAGCCCTCTTTAAATACCATGGCATGTTTACATATATGGTAACACAATAAAGTGAGCTAGCTATCCCAAGAATTCCACTGGATTCTGCCTCAAGGCACAACAGGAGTACCTACTCCCTAGAAAGACTGGAGGAACAGCCCAGCCAGGCTTGGGAAGGACAAGGTGATTGGGTGGACTCTGGAGCAAGGCGTTGGGCTCGGAATCAGGAAGCTGTAGAAGGGCTGGTGAGATAGCTCAGCCGTCCAAAGCACCTGCCTAGGAAAGTTTAGGCAATTACAGGGACCGCAGTTCGATCCCTGGCACCACATGCTGTGCCAGCCTCACCCCCAGGGCAGGCTGAGCCAGCCATAAGAAAGAAAGAAAGAAAGAAAGAAAAAAAGAAAGAAAAAAAAGAAAGAAGAGTTTAAAAAGGAAAGCCAGCCAGCATGGCAAGTTCCCCCAGCAGAATAGCCCAGGAGAACCAATAGCTTCCAGCAGCTTCGCCTAACAGCCTCCATAACAGCCTCTCCAGTTCTGCCTCTTATGCAGCTGGCAATAACCCTCAGGTGGGCCTCCTACACCCAGCACCACTCTAGTTCAGTTCAGCTGAGTGTAACCACCAGTTAGAAATCTATAACAGAGGGGTTGGGGAGATAGCTTCCGTGGCTGTCTGGCAAGTGCAAGGTTGTGAGTTCGAACCCGGGTCCCACCAAAAAAAGAAATCTATTATAGAAAGTAAACAGAATATTCAGGATAGAGGATAGACCTTTCAGCAGGAATGTGTCAGGGAGAGTAGCACGTGATGGTGAGGAGTGTATGCGAGTGCCAGATGAGGTCACCTTGATTAGCAACTTGATTAGCATGAAATCCATTTAGGAAACTGGTAAAGCACATCTGAGTGGGGCAAATGAGCCTGACCTTGGAGACTTCATCTGGTTGCTGGGCCCTTGGTCTCCAGGGCTCTTCTTTGTCCTCTCTTCTTTCTGGTTTCCATGGAGTGAACAACTGTCCTCTTCTGTGCCCTTTGGCCATGATGCTCCTGCCTCCAAGCCTACACAGCATGGATGGAAAGCTCTGAAGCCATGAGCCAATAGGAATGTTTCTTTCTGTAAGTTAGTCTTAGCCTTAAGCTGACTAAAACAGGAAGCCTGCTGTGCCCATGATGAGCATGGCGTAGTTGTGCTCAGAGTTCCCTGGTAGCCCAGAAACTCAAACATCACGACAGGAGATCCTAGCAGGCAGACCCTCAGGAAGAGTCTAGATGGGACACTAAACAGATGTGGCTACTACAGGTAGGTGGGGGTCCAGGAGATAAAGGGCCAAGGGGTTGGGGCTACTGCGCTGCCATGGACACCAAGGAAGTCCCCTCATCTCTCCCTCCTGGGATCTGATGTCCAATAGCATCATTCCTGTGTAATGAGGAAACAAGACAGGGTCATATCACACTACCAGCTATATTCATTTATTTAATAATAAATATTTATTGAACACCAGCCATAAACCGGACAACAGATTAGGTCCTAGGCATATAAGGGTCAATAAAACACAAGAACTGTGGCCCCACTGAGCTCGCGCTGTTGTAGGTAGCTAAATTAGGTAGAAATATTATAGGCAGTCAGACAGGGCCAGGCCCTCAAGGACGACATGGAAGACAAGGTGACTTTCCAACTAGAGACAGACACTCTTCCTCCGTTATGCTAAATAAGTATCCATAACCTTAAAGGGCCTAGAAAGAGTCATGAGCCCAAGCCCAATAGGTGGTATTCTTGCCCACTTGCTATGTGACTTGCCTTCCCATTGGATCCTGATTTTAAACAATTTTACCAGAGCAATGGTGCTTGTTATCTCATTGGTTGACCATAGTTTTTGTCCCGCCTCATGCCCACCTTAGTGAGTTCCCATGACTTACACCTCTGACCCACCTTGCCACATGATTTTTGCTTTATAAAACCCCTGAAAAAGGCAACTTCCCGGGCAACCCACTCAGGTCCCCCTTCTGTCCCTCCTCTCAGACAGAAGCTTTTTTTCTCTTAAATATATTCTGCTCATAACCTCTGTTTGTTTCTAGAATTCATTCTTCAGTTTTAGACAACACAAACTCATGCAGGTACTCTGAGGGCTACTTGTTCAACAGCCCTCCCACCTCCTACCTCAAGGCAATGGTAGGAATTTTCAGAACACAAGCTTTAAAGTCAAGACTCAAATTTGTTTGTGGAGCAATATGTTCAGTGGTCCTGCTCTGGGATCATCCTTTAAAGGACTCTATGCTGACCTGACTTTTTCATGCCCATCACAATGGAGCCTACAAGGCCAAGAGGATGCCCCACTTGAGCCTGAATTCTGGATACTAGGACCCTCAAGTTTCTGGTCAAACAGCACCCGTCCCACCTTTAGCCTGCAAGAGGAAGTCTTTTCCCTGTCTCTCAAAGGTGCAGCTGACTCCAGAAACAGTCAAGAGGCAGCTGATGGTAGGAGGCTCCAGTGTGTCCGTTGCGTCACCTGCATGCCTGGATTGGCAATTCCATCATAAGGCATGGAGCAGAAAATATGAACCGACCGTAGGGAGGGAAGGAAGATAGGCAGGGATCCAGGGCTGTGGTCTATCGCTGAACCCCAAGGAGGTGGAGGATTCTAAATTCAAGGCTGGTCTTCTTGGTGGTTTTGAAAGTATATCTGTTGGGGAGGAGATTAGGATATGATTTATTGATCAGTTTGTACTCTCTGTGTATCTGAATGTTAGGGCTGGGCTACTCCAGCCCACTAGGGTCTGAGCCAATCTCCTCTGCCAAATCTTTGCTTTCCCAGCCTCCTTTGCAATGGGAGGGGGAGTCACATGATCCAGACATGTAATTCCAGGAAGGGAGCTTCTGAGAAACATTTTTCCCCAACCATGGGAATGTAGTCTATGAGCATAAACAAATAGAAGAAAAGTTTTCTCTCTCTGTCTCTGGCTCTGGCTTTTGAACACAACTGCTTCAGTTCTGATGCTTGCAACCAAGGAAGCCATCTTGGGACCACCGGACAATGCAGTAAAGGACAAGGTCCAGTGTGCAGAGATCCTTGTCCAGTGATGACAGATGGAAAGAGTTTAGGTCCTTGCTGATATCCTTGATGACAAAACCAACTCTGGGGCTACTCTGCTCTGGATTTCATGCTAAGCAAACCATCACCATCATGGTTTAGGCCCTAGGGTTGGTCAGCATTCCCTACTTGAAGCAGCCACTGGCTACCCTGCTGGAAACATACATTCTAGTGAGGGGTGAGAGAACTTAGTCAGCCAGGAGGCCACCTCGGGCTTTGAGGGCTTTCCTATGGGAGGAGACAACCCCGAGGAAATTGAGAAACTTTTCTTCCTTATCCTGTATCTCTGTACCACTTTCATTTTTATGTGTACTTTTGTTTTTCATGTCTTTTGTTTCTTTCTCTTCCTCTTTTTTCCTTTTTTTTTTTTTTAACAGTGAGAAGGGTCTTAAGAGATCTTCATAGGCAGCTGAATTAGATAGAAATATTATAGGCAGTCAGGCAGGGCCAGGCCCTCAAAGAGACAACATGGAAGACAAGGCGACTTCGCAGCTTTGGGAGAGACAGACGCTTCTGCTTGGGGCCACACCACAAGCCGAAAGAGGAAGCAAACACAGCTGCACGCACTTCCCTGGGCATGTGCATCAGGAGTTGACATTCTAGACAGGTTTCGATCACCTTGAAAGAGCCCAAATGAGTCACTAGCCCAACCCCCAACAGGAAGAGACCCTGTCCAGTATTCATGCCTGCTTGCTCCATGACTCGCTTCCTCATTTGGTCCTGGATTTAATCAGTTTTACCTGAGCAATGGTGCTCGTAATCTCATTGGTTGACCATAGCTTTGTCCCACCTCATGTCCACCTAAGTGAGTTCCCATGTGCTCCACCACGTTAGACCCGCCTCACCGCATAGTTTTCTTCTATAAAAGTCCCTGGAAGAGATGACAGCTTCCCCCCTCCCTCTCTAGGACAGGAGTTTTCTTTCCCCTAATAAATATGCTCTGCTCTTGAAAGAAAGAAAGAAAGAAAGAAGAGAGATCTTTATGCCTTTGCCCCCTGAGTAGCTGGTACTGCAAGGGCATGCCACTGTGCTCAGCCCACTTTTCTTTGCTTAGTATTTTCAAGGGTGGGCCAGGAGTGATGGCACACACCTATAATCCCAGCACTGGGGAAACCAAGTTAGGAGGATCATCATGAGTTCAAGGCCAGCATGGGATCGGGCTAGCCTAAAATGCAGAGTGAGACCTTGTCTCAAAAAAGAAAGAAAAAAAAAATTTGTTGTTGCTGTTGTTTTTAAAGGCAATATTTTCTAAAATCTATTTAAGTTTATTCATTTATTTATGTTATGGCCAGCTCAGCCTGCCCAGGGGGTGGGGCTGCTGTAGTGGTGCCAGGGATCAAACCACATTCCCTATGGTTACCAAAGCAGGCACTTTAGACTGCTGAGCTATCTCGCCAACCCCATTAAAGGCAATATTTCACTTTCATAAACAAACAAAAAAAGATTGTTGGCTATTATTATAGAAAACAAATATAAGGGGCTGGGGAGATAGCTCTGTGGCACAAGTGCCTGCCTGGCAAGTGCAAGGTTGTGAGTTTGAACCCCGGTCCCACAAAAAAAAAAAAAAAAAAAAAAAGAAAACAAATATAGGGGCTGGAGATACAGCTCAATGGCATAAGCACCTGCCTGGAAAGTGCAAGGTCCTGAGTTTGATCCCCAGCACCACAAAAAATGTGTACATACATATATATGAAGTCAATACCAAAAATAAATAATACTAAATGCAATGTGATACCCTAAACTGGATTCTGGGATAGTCAAAGCATTAGTGGGAAAACCAATAAGGTCTGTGGTCATATACCATAGTCATACATTTTAGACTTAGTCAGTGGTCGTACACCCATACTGGTGTCTCCCTCCCAACGAAGGCACCATGGCTGTATGTGATGCTAAGATTAAGGGAAATGGAGTGAAGCATAGAGGAGTCTTAGGTAGGAACTCTCTCCCGCCTTTCTGCTGGCCTAAAATCCTTCCAAAATACAAAGTTCACTAAATAATGTAATGATTACATCTCCCTTTGAGATGACCAAAGGCTCTGAGCAAAGTCCTGTTTGCCCTGCACCGAGAGGAAACACTGGTGGCATGCTTAACATTCTGTACCACCGAGCCGTAGTCTCGGAAAATCGAGGGCTGAAGGAAATCGCTCTCTTACTGGGGGCCCGAGGTGATGCGACACATGCTGACATGCCAGGGGAGGTCTCAGCAACAGGGGCCTCACATTAGCAATCATCTGACTGGGGACAATGCAAAGCGTTCTGTGATACTATGCAGAACGGGTGGGCACCATTTGCACCTCCATATAAGACAGAAGGCAGGGAACCATAAAATACTACCTACCACACTAAAACGACAGCAAACAAATCTTCACCCAAATAGCTTCCTTTACTATATAGCTCTGCCAATTCCAAAGAGTGATCCACTTAACAACAACAACAATTAAAAATAGTTCAGCTCTATGGCCAAAGATGTCTTGGGTACACAACCAAGGGACTGGTTGGCAGTGTAACAGCCTTGGTAATCCCAGGCCATCCAGGCCCTCCCCCACCCCACCTTCCTCGATGGAAGGGTTCGTTCCTTCCCTAGAGGAGCCCTGTTTGGGTTTCTGAGTGTGATTAGGAAAGAAGTGACCATAAATGGCCTTCAGGGTTGTTCATCTCAAGTTCAGCACATTCAACAAATATCCCGGCCAAGCCAGCCCCTAGGACAGGCATGAACAGGACATAGCAAAGAAGCGTCTGTCTCCCTTTGATGACCCATGATCTGCGACTCATCAAAATATCTTTGCCTCTGCATGGATATTTTGGCTATGGGAGGGCAAGACAGCAGAATCAGCCAGGTCTGAGTTCCAGTCCTGGCTTTGCCACCTCAGCTCAGTGATTATTATTATAATAATAACTATTATTATATTATTATTATATTATTATTATTTTTGAGACAGGGTCTTGCTATGCAGTTCAGGCTGACCTCGGGCTCACTTTTGTAGCCCAGGCCTGTCTCAAACTCACAGCAATCCTCCTGCCTCCGCCTCCCAAGTGCTGGGATTACAGGCGTGCAACACCATACCCGGCTTGTGAAATTATTTAACCTCCCAACATCTTAGTTCCTTCTTCTGAGGACTGGGGCCAAAGACAATATGCACCACACAAAACTCAGTGCTATAAAGCGCATATCAAAAGCACATAAAACGAGAACAATAGAATTGCTGCTTTAACAGTATTCATAGGCATTTTTGTCATTGCTGGGAGCACTGACCCCAGCAATGTTGTTTGTTGCAAGCCTGATTATCAGGATTAACAAGTGACCTTGTTAAAAATATAAATTCCTAAGTCCCTACACGCCTGAGAAATCCCAAGTTGGATAGATCTTTACATATTTCTATTATACCAAGCTCATATGGATACACAAATACAGGTCCTTTCCCTGGTCTGGATGATCATGACAGCTTCCTAAGCAGCTGTCTGCCTCTTCCTGTCCCCCTGTCTCCTCCACACCAGCCATTGGGATCTTTGTAAAATATAAAATTGTATCAATTCAATGCTCCAAACCCTTTACAATTCTCCATCCATAGCTCTTAATTGAGTCGGACAGGGCAAAACCCTTGCTGGGCTTACAACCAATACCTATGTCTGGCCTGGTCTCAAATCAATGGAATCAGAAAATTCCCAAGGGTATTCTGAGACCCAAGCAACACTACCAGATAAGATGCAGGACTCTCATTTATATTTAAATATCAGAATCATACTAAATATTCTGTAAAATAATGGAGTGTACTCACACTAAAAAAATTATTCATGCAATAACTTAAACTCAAATATATTGATGAGCTAAATTTGACATTCCTGGGCCCAAGTATCACCATTTTTTTAAAAGCTCACTGCCATGATTTACATCTAAAAAGTCCTCTCTCCCACCCCCACCCAAGGCTCATGGGTTAGAGGCTTGGGTCCCAACCTGCGGGCAGCACTCCTGAGAAGTGGTAGAGCCTTTAAGAAGTGTAGCTGACAAAAGGAAGTTCGTCATTGTGGGTGTGGCCTGGAAGGGGGGATGCTGAGCAGGCCTTCTCAACCACACAATATGCTGTGCTTCCATGGGCCCAAGCAAGAAAGACAAGCCATTATAGACTGAAACCATAAGCTAAGATAGGCCTTTCATCCATATCAGGTGATAGTCTCAGGTATTTTGTCACAGCAACAGAAAGCTGATTGAAACACTCATAGTGGTTTGGCCCCACGTCCTCTGCTTGCATCCTACCTGTTCCATTTTGCCAGTGTCCCACCTTAGTGGCTCTGTAGTTGCTGGGTCTACTTGGAATACTCCATCCCCATAACCCATTGGCTTCTCTTCACCCTGGGGTCACTCCTCAGGTGTCTCCTGTGTCTCCTGACCCCCTTCATCTACTACCACTGTCCTTGTTTAGCTTTTCCTTTACAACACCGAGCAGTAAAAAAAAAAAAAAAAAAAAAACCTTTTTT